>JAANDH010001013.1:25000-99497 GCA_011799765.1 Nymphaea thermarum
GGAGGTCCACCACTAAACAAGATTCATGAGGAAGCGATAAGAAATATCCACTCCGCGTTTATGAATCAATTCCGCATGAAATTTTTGATCTGCAAAATCCCTTCAACATGTCCCAGAAAATAACTTCATGCCATTTCTTATGTGTTTAAACGTAAAATTAATTGGCTGTTGGGAAAAAGGATTCTGTCCAAACTGTATAAATAATCTTTTATATTTCTGCGCTTATATATATATATATATATATATATATATATTACAAGGAAGAATTTCAAGAATTGGTCCCTTTGATCTCTGCTCTTATTGAAGAACATATATCGGTACAGTCAGGCCTCAGCTGCTACAAAAATTTTGAGAATTGGGTATCTCTCTCTCTCTCTCTCTCTCTCTCTATATATATATATATATATATATATATATATATATATATATATATATATATATATATATATATATATATATATATATATATACTCAGCTGTTCGAAGGAAGAATTTTGAGGAGTGGGTCTCTTTATCTCTGCTCCGATATAAGAACATATACCAATACAGTCAGGCTTCAGCTGTTATAAGAATTTTGAGATTTGGGTCTCTCTTTCTCTCTCTCTCTTTTTGCTTTGATAGATGAAAATATATTTATGCAGTCAGCTTACTTTTACAAGGAAGAATTTGAGAACTGTTATTTTCTCTCTCTATTATATATACATAATTATTTATATATATATATTATAAAAAGAGAGAGAGAAAGGACAAAGGTACTGGATCATCTGGAATGAATGGCATCACTTGGGATTCCGTCATCAATGGCCTGGGGATGCCTCGTGAGCCACCTTCCCTCCTCGTTCTCATATTATTTATTTGTCTCACGTGACTCATTCCGCCGAATCACAACAGTATCTAAAAAGGACAGCCAAATCGAGAGGAAGAGAGAGAGACAGTGACAGAGTAGAAGGAGAGAGAGAGAGAGATAAGGGAGAAAAGGAACACTTAAATTCTATTCTTTGTCTAGAGTTCCTAAAGATACATAATACATGCTTTTTCTTGAAATCCTCCCGCAGAGCATGGGGGTGTGTCAAACGGGGAGGATTCCCAACAGCCACTCCCCACTACTTTTAAATCCACAACAGCTAAGCTTCTGCTTTCTATGCAGTCAAACCCTACTTTTTCCTGGATTATCCCAAAATACAAATCCTACTTTACCTTGTGAGATGACGACCCACATCATCTCTTCCCCCCACTGTACTACCTTTTTGGGCTGTGTTTAGGTCTACAAACATTATTTTGGTCATGGTACAAAGCAAACCATCTCTTTCTCTCTCTCTCTCTCTCTCTCTCTCTCTCTCTCTACAGTCTGCACCATTAAAGCTTCATCTTCCTCTGCACTGCTTCCCAGCACATGCTTGGTTCAGTTTGGTGATGTGGCCCCAGAGTCTCTTCACATCTGATGGCTGAAGAGGCTTCAGTATGAACTCCTCTGCCCCACCTTCCAAGCATCTGCATGCCCACATTGTCTTCTTGTCAGAACCCAAAAGCCAAAAAGAGTTCAACATATTTCCCTTTTGATGTGTGTTGCATCTGTCCTATCCTTACCCAATTTTTATTTTTAAGAGAGACATCAAGAAAATTGTAGAAATATATATACAATACTTAATAAATATGCACGAGTGTTACACATATATAAGAAATGTAAAAACTAAAGACCTTGTTGTTGTTGAAACCATGGTAATTTTACTCTATGAGGTCTTTTTATTATATGTATATTTTATTGGCAAGTTATTGTTGTTCAGATCTTGTTGAAGTAAACTGCAGCTCATGTGATCTGTTTACCTGTTGATTCTTGTGGGAACATTCTCAGACGACATGATAACAACTGGAATTTCTCTCAGGGCTGAGGATTCCTGCATTGGATATTTTAAATCATTTTCAGCTTTGGAATAAAGATACTGACAAATATTATTTGGTTTTATAGGAACAAAGAACGATATATTACGTACAGATATGCAGCAATGAAAGGGAAGAGATAGGCCAGAATCCATCTTTTTCATACCTTGACTTTCTTTAAGAGGTCATATCCGGTCATTCCAGGCATTTGGTAATCTGTTATGATCAAATTCACCTTTGAAGCCTGAAAGTTCAAGAAGAAGAAGCCAGAAAGTTAATATAAAAAAAAGGAATAAGAAAGGGGGTCCTTATTGGCATTTTGAAAAAAGAATTACGGTCTGCCAAGAGAATAGAACAAGAATCAGGTTGAAAATCAACATGGGTAGTGATGATGCTGCTATATTTAGACCCGGTCATTAAGGAATGGTTGGATTTTCCCCAAAAAAAAAGTTTTTTTTTTTTTTAGAAATCTACAAAGAATATTCTTTTTCATATTTATTTCAATCTTATCTTAAGTTCTTAACACATTTGATGACATATACCTACTATTCTTTGAAAAGCTTCTTTAAAGGTGACAACATCGATTCCTTGGTACTCAAATATCATAATCCACACCTTCACCTAATATTCTTCTCACATGCAACGGAAGCCACTCGTATACAGAAGCATCCAACCTCCAATGCCTTGTCCAAGGATTTAAAAATTATAATCAAGGAAATATTTTGAAGTTTTAACGTGCATGCAACAGACAGCTGATTGGCTTCTACAAGAACAAAACACAGTGATCACAACTACATGGTTAATTAAGAGATATATCAACTTTCTAAAGGAAGAAAATTATTGTTCTTTTTCGATCGTAATTGACAGGGAATTGGTTGAAGATATGGAAATAATTCTTTTTAAGAATTTAGAACAAATTTCTAGTTCAGGTTTTAAGATGTGATTTGCTTTGAGCCAATTATCCAATTGCGTAGGCATGCCCAGCATGACGAGCAACTACGAATTAATATATATATATATATATATATATATATATATATGAGAGAGAGAGAGAAAAAGAGACCTTAGCATCCTGTCTCAGGTATTCCAATGCTTTTGGCCCACTTTCAGCCGTGGTTACTGCACAAGCAAAGCGTGAAGTCATATTTCAGTTACAAAAGAAGAAAAAGAATTGCTTATACCAAGAAAAACTTAAAAAAGAGGGCACGACATACGTTTAGAAGATGAAACAGCTGATTTAGACCAGAGAGAGAGAGAGAGAGAGAGAGAGAGAAAGAGAAAGAGAGAGAAGGAACTCCGAATGAGAGGTAAACCAACCTCTGCAAGACGAATTCCTCAGTAAATTCTCGACGAATTTCCTGTCAATGAGGCTGTCGTCGACAGCCAGCACATGAGGCACACCACCTTCATCACCCCACAGCCTGGCCGACGAAGAAGACGACGATGAAGAAGCCATCGCGTTCATATACTCCTCTTCTTACAGGCACTAACACCAGCAGGCCACAATCAAACAATCTCAAGAGCACCAACAACGACTCAGACAGAAATCTCTCTCTCTCGCACGGTAATAACAGAAAAGGATAATCAGCCAACAACTCTTTCGCACGGTAATAACAGAAAAGGATAATGGGCCAACAACTCTTTCAGAGGTGGAGAATTGCAGAATGGAAGAATTTTTCAGACTCCCCACAGAGCCCTGACTCTCTGATCTCTCTCTCTCTCAAGCACACTGCAATATCAGAAAATGACGAGGACCCAATAACTCTCTCAGAGAGTAGAGACTTGCAAAATGGAAGGTTTCTTCAGACTCCCCACAGAGCCCTAACTCTCTCTCTCTATCTCTCTCAAGCACACTGCAGTATCAGAAAATGATGAGGACCCAATAACTTTCTCAGAGAGTGGAGAATTGCAGAATGGAAGGTTTCTTCAGACTCCCCACAAATCCCAACTCTTTCTCCCTATGTCTCTCAAGCAGACTGCAATATCAGAAAATGATGATGACCCAATAACTCTCTCAGAGGTGGAGAATTGCAGAATGGAAGGTTTCTTCAGACTCCCCACAGAGCCCTCTCTCTCTCTTACCGAAGGAAGCGACGTGCTTGTGATGGTGAGGAAGAACAAAGCCCAGCACTGCATCTTTATAGAGGGGGAAAGAAATTAAGATTGGCCAAAATCGGATCACAGATATTTCGTGATATTTTTTATTCGTGGATCCCTGCCATCGCAGGAACCAAATCTCTGCAGGATACAATATTCGCTCGATCTCCAACTCAGCCTTCCTCTTGATCTGCCCCATTATTTCCTTCCCCCTCTTTCTCTCTCTTTTCACCCTTTTTCCCTTTATATGCCTTCCCATTCACCCCTTCCATCTTTGGCAATTACTGATCCCTCCCCCCTGTTAATTTAATCCACTGTAATATTTTCCTCTTCTTTTTTTTTTTTAACTCTTAAAGCTCATACATATATGACCAAATTATTTGTTTAGTAGGACCCACTTGATCTGTCTCATAGACTGTAATTATGGTTCGATTTCCATGGGCATCACTCCTTGCTAAAGCAGGTTATGAGTTCTGGGAACACGTTTTCCGCCCCCTATATGTTGTAAGCTTCTTGGGCAAGTAGGGTTCCCTGGTATAAGGCTGGTGATCTATGGGAGTTGTTTGGAAGCAAAGGACTCCTTTTGAGTATCTTATAAATCTTTAGGCCAGATAGCCACGACCTGATTTGGAGCTAGATTGACTGGAACAAATATATGCTTGAGGAACTTTATTATACTCCCAGGGAGCTAAATGGTATTTTCAACAAATTTTGAAAGAGTATTTGAAGGCATTCTAAAGGAAATCTATGGGTTTTTTGAAAATCCAGTTGTGCCCATCAGAATTCTCTTGGAAGAGCTTATTATGTTTGTTTGGTATAAGAAACTTAGAGTATAGGTGCAACCAATGCATATTTAGTAGATTGAATCCTAAAAATGTGGGAATATTTCCTCTAAGGTCCAAATAGTACACACTTTAGAGCGGAGATTAAGGGCCTTGAGGAATTGCCAAGCTGGGACCTGATAAGATGTCTCCAAGATGGGGACTTTTTCCCTTGATCTAAACTAAATCCAGAAAAATAGAAAGAAAATTAAAAAAAAATACCTTTGACTATTTCACACTTTTCCCTTGAGGTGCAGATATATAATGAATACCTGAGCTCAATTTTTAATTTAATCCATATAGAACTATGAAAGTATAAACCCTAATTGGTAGTTAAATACAGTAAAAACCTTGCCCATTTACTACTAAAAAGCTATTAAGATTAAGGTGAAACATATAATTCAATATGCTTTTGATATGTCGATTTTCTTAGTTGTGTCAAATACGATTTGAATCTGACCTCCCACTTGTATATCAACAAATTATCCAAATCTGCATCATTAAAGTTCATAGCGAGATCCATTTTCAAAGAAATTTCACTTTTTGTTCAGAAACGGAAAGATTATCTTGGAAACAAACCTCAACCTTGACAAGTGAAATGTATAAATAAATCGATTAAAAACTTTGAGGCCACTCTTCATAGTGGAAAACCTAGCTGCCATTGTGCATTTATAATTTGGAGTACTTGGAGGGGTTCACATATATGGGGCTTTGTGATAGCCTTTTGCCTTCAAACTGCTCTGAGCAAGAGGGCAACTATCATGAATCCCAAACCAAGCTATGTATATTTACTAAATTAAACTGACCTCACCAGCTTGAATCTTAATATGGTGCCTGCAGGCTTACTATGAGTTCCCATATATAGGGTTTGTGTGGGCAGTTGGCCACACAGTCCCACCTAATTCATTTATTTATAGTTGGTTGGGCGCAAGAATTTTGCTTATTTATATTGTATATTGGTGTCCTTCAATTGTTTGCTTATTTATATATGGTGCCTTCAATCATATTTGCAGGGTACTCTAAGATCTTTTGAAGTAGTTCAGCCAAAAATTTCTAGCTCTGTCACTGCAAATATACAAAACTTATAATAGAGAATATCAAGAGCCCACTATTCGCAGTTTGTGCTTGAGGTCCGATATTTGGATGAATACATGAGCTCAATTTCAGTCTAATCTAGGGTGCAGTGCTAAATTTAATTCCCCATTTGATGGTTGATCACAAAAGGGTTGTCCATTTAATTAGGAAATTTAGAATAGTAGGAAAACCTATTGTGATTACAACGAATGATAAGAACGTAAATGGTTTGGATATGGTTTTGAGATTTTTGGTTTCCTTAGCTGTATCAAATATGATTCGAATCTGATATCTCATCTGGCTAGATAATCTGAATCTGAACAATTTAAATTTCTTACTAAAGTTCGCTTAAATTAGAAATTGCTCATGAATTTTTTGTTTGGAAATAAATCTTCTAAAAACTTGTTGATGCAACGAAAAGGTTTGCCATGTACAAATTAAATAACATAATACATAACCTTACAATCTAAGAATCTCCACAATCATTGATAGATATGCAAGGATGTAAATGTTCTGGATATGGTTTTGAAATTTTGGCCTTCTTAGTTGTACCATGTATAATTTGAATCAGATCTCCCATCTTTCTAAATTGACAAAGTCCCCGAGTCATTTAGATTTTTTGAGATTTCACTTGATTAATAGAAATTTATCTGTGTTTCACTTGGAAGCAATTTTTTTACTGAAATAAAGTGTCTTGAAATAAACCCTTATTGAGCAGACACATGAAATTTAGCTGTAAAGAAAAGGAAAAGTAGAAAACATAAGTTTCCAATCTAAAAACTTGCAGTCATTTACTTATAAATAACTTCACCTTGTGTAAATGAAATTAGGTTGTAGAGTTGGACCCTACTAATTACTAAAAGTAGAACTAAAGCATAAAGCAGTTGTGAAGACATGAAAAGAATCAGATATAGGTCTTGCAAAAGAGTAACACTGATAATTATGTAATTAATATGTAAATTTTTAGCTGAGAAGGAGTACTAATATGTAACTACACATGCTTATATACGAGGTCTTAGGAAGTTAAGGCCTTAGATGCTGCACTGTCTTATATGTGGCTTTGTTATTGCACCCATTGTTAGCTTTATGAGAATATAACCTATTGGGCCCCCATAAATTAGTTTATTTACATATTGGTCTCCCCACATAATTTATTTTACATCATATTCATGCCCCATTCTTTATAATCTACAATCAAGTCCATATATATTAGTGCCCCTCAGCTAAAAATTCCTGACTCGACTGCTACCAGAAAAGCTACTATCTTCTCGATGTTTCCATTTGATGCTCACAGTTGACTGACAGAGCTATCAACAAGACTAGATGGTTTTGCCAGTGTAATGAAGAAGATGTGTTCTTTTTAAGGAAAGAGGTAGTTTGTTTTCCATTCAAATCCTCTAGTGGAGCATGTAAAACTCTATTTGTGTTCCTTTGCTTATTGATGGAGAATTTATATCAACCAAACCGCACAACAGTATTTGTCCTTGATTGTGCCGTGCTCCGCCAAATATCCTGCTTTTAGAATATGATCTCCTTGATGGTTCTTTATCACAGACCTAATCATCCAACCTTGTCACACATCTCACCTTCATTAATGGCGCAGGAGGAGGAAGATGCCAATTCTGATTCCACCACCGTTTATGGAAAATGAAGTGACTAAGAACCCCCCCTCATACTATAGTTGCCATGTTCATATATAGAAACCGCCTGACAACTATTCATTCAAAGAAACTTATGTGGATCCCCCCAGCTATCCAGAGCAATCAGGCCTCTCATAAACACAGTCGGATGTAACTAGTCGAGGAATATATATATATATGTATCCTCTACTAGTTAGACTGTCAAGGTAATTAACAAGAGTTACCTAACTTGCTGATGAGTATATATGTATGCATATCCTCTACTAGTTAGACTGTCAAGATTATTAGCAAGAGTTACCTAACTTGCTTGCTGATGAGGACTCTCCGATCTATCGCAATGGGTGGTTGAGAGAAAAACAATGAAAAAAAAGTATAAACTAAATCACCTTTTTTTCATTGTTTTTCTTTCAACCGTTTATCATAATGGATCAAACTCATGTATGTTGTCTCCTGGATATATGTGTGTGTGTGTGTGTGTGTGTGTCTGGTTTTCACGATTTTTTGAGTGTTGAATCAAATTGACTACGAGTTAGGTTAGGATCAATAAGTTCACAACTTTATATATATATATATATATATATATATATATATATATATATATATATATATATATATATATATATATATATATATATATATATATATATATATATATATATATATATATATATATATATATATATATATATATATATATATATATATATATATATATATGTGTGTGTGTGTGTGTGCGTCTGATTTTCACTATTTTTTGAGTGTTGAATCAAATTGACTATGAGTTAGGTTAGGATCAATAAGGTCACAACTTAAATAGGTTATGAACCAGAATTTTATACATAAGTCATTTGATCTGAGGAAGAAAAAAATGCTATTATGATCTCTTACAACCTCACTGCCTTTTCTAGACAAAGTTAAAGGTAAGTACATAGTTCAAAACCTAATTAACAGTTGATAATAAAAGTGCAGCTTGCAATAAGAAATTTTGGAAGATGCCATGGGGCCCTTGGAACTATGGTGCACCGATACCTAACGAAAAATATTTATATATTTTTTACTTGATAACAAAGTTATTCAAAAAAAAGTGCTTTTGAAATAGAGACCAAGAAACTCTGTGAAACTATACAGTCGTTTATAAAGAATAAAGTCATTATATATGTTAAGTTAGATATTAAAAGCATATCTGAATTACTAGCCAAAATGAATGCAGGTGGATAACCATCTTGGTTGTCGAGTTCCTAGTAAGTGCTAGTTAGGTATTTGAATATGAACACATAAAAGACACCCCAAATCCCAAATCTTATTATATCCTTATCGGGGCGTTTGATATACTTATTATAATGGAATTTTAGAATAAAAATGTTTATTTGTTAATAAATTGAAATTATTAAACTAACAGAGAATTTTGTTTCTGAAATTAGATAACCAAAACAAAAAATTTTGATTCCTTCCAGTTTGAGGAGGAATTATGATTCTAGAATTTTCATTCTTGAACCAAAATCTCAAACCATCAAACACCCCCTAAGAAAGTGTTTGACAAAAGAATATTGTGTTATGAGATACATAATACGAAAGCCATCTTTAAAAAATACCATGCTCTTGTTCCAGAAAATATAATGCAATTATCGACGTTGTCACTAAATCTATTGATCAAACTAAAACATAATTTGAAAACATATGGGTTTCAAAAACACAATATTTTTCATATCAACGGCATCGTTTACAGGTGCAAAATGAACGACACCCTAAGTTGTGTTTAAATGGCACCCTAAAAAACCATATTTTGCAAAAACTAACTTTTGATGCTGTCGTCTATCCTCTCAAACATGCCTCTATGTTGTGTTTGAATGACATCCTACAAAGGGATGTTTTGTAAAACTAATTTTGAACGTTTGGTTGATATATATATATATATTAGTCATCTAAAACAAATGATTGGTTGAGAAAAAAATAAGAAAAAAAATGATGTGAACCAATACTAGATTATGAAAATACCCGTCACTTTTTATCATTGTTTTTCGCTGAACTATTCTTCATGTTGGATCGAATGGTCCAAATTAGATACCAATGGTATTCTGAAAAGCCAAAGTGACCATTCAGTTTATATATATATATATATATATATATATATATATATATATATATATATATATATATATATATATATATATATATATATATATATAAAGAGAGAGAAATTGGTAATACCATATCACTTTTATTGAGGACAAAAAAGCAGATCTACTAAAAAATAAATTTTGAAGTGTTTTCTTGTAACATATACATATAATATAAAGAATGATTTAATGAGGAACATGTATAAGTTAGTCATGTTAATAATGTTTGTTCGATAATAAAAAAATGAACGGCTCTTATGGCATACAAAATCTGTAGCAAAAACTCATTTCTTATAAAAATAACTTGAACTAAAACATAATTCATATGAAATTTTGATATTTAGGAAAAAGAAACGAAATCGGATAGAGAGAGGGAGAGAGAGAGAAAAAAAAAAAAGATACCAAATCGACGGTCCTGATGAGCGGTCAGCTAAAATTGCTTTTGACTGGTTTAAAGCTCTAATCTAAGAACCTGCAAAACTGAAGCTCATCATCAATATTAAGAATCATAGTCCTTGTGTGCAATATATACCTATCCATAACTTTTTTGAGATTCTCTAATTGTCCATATCCTTTCATGTGCCGACCACGGTTTGGTTCGCAAAAGGTGGGCACAGTTCAGTGGGTGCCCAAAAGAATGTTCGATTTTAAGTGTATTCTAATACTTCTTTAAATATTAAAAAAATTCCAATTTAGATTTGGATGATATAAGACATAGAGCTTGTCTTTAAGGTGATCTGATGGGTCAAAGTACAACTTTTTTTTTTTAAAAAAAAAAAGAAATGCAATTTTATTTTTTTGTGTTATATGTCGACACCGCTGTACTTTTTTAAGAACAGCTGCATGCATACGTTAAGCCTATTTTCGGAAGCTTGTTTTTGCCACAATCTCAAAAAAGGGTTTATTGTTTTAAATTTTTTGACAGAACTGCACTTTTTTAACAACAATCCATGACTTTCAGAAATTATAAAATTTTTTGACGTGTTCCGTTTTTGTTTTTCAATTTCAAAAGTTTTGTTCACTGATGACAATTTTATATCTGATAATTAATTTGTTGGTGCCGAAAATGAAAATTCCTCCTTTTTCTATTTTATTTTATTTTAGTTTATACATTAAACGATGCACCAATCTAGTGCTCTTTTTTGGGGACCATTCAATGGCTCCCCATCCAAAGGAAAGATATTAATTGAAAAATTCTTGGACGCAGAGAATCCGATTTTGTTGGGGGAAATTTTTATGTTGATTGAGAATATCTTGGCTAGCAGTAAAGGCAGAGAGAGAATTTGTAAAGGCTCGTATGTATCGATGACGTCGTTAGGTTCTTCCCAGTTAATCTTTTCCTCTTCCATGAGCATCCCTTGAGCTTATCAAATGAAATAAAGAAGAAGCTAAAGGCCCAGAAAAGTGAAACTAGAAGCCCCAACTTTAGGAGAAAGGTAGGTGGCAGAATTTTCCCCCTTTTTTCTCTCACTTCTTTCTCTCACTAACACCACATGATAAAATGCCTAGAGATGAGATGGGAAGAAAGGACTTGTTATAATAGTTTTTTTTTTTTGGCTCTTAAGAAAAAAGGGGAATTTTTATTTGGGATCAGCATGATCTCAATATTGTTTGTTATTTTGACATCACACTCATTGAGTGACTTATTTTTTCAAAAATAAAAATAAAAATTAGTGATGTGAGGTTTTCCAACTCACCTCTTAAATATTCCAACCAAGAACATTCACAATCTTTGTTAACTGGTTTTAGCTAAATTGGTTTTAATATTATTTTTATTTTTTTCTCAAACTGACAATTGATTTCAGAATTTATTCGTGCATGTATTTGTTGTCGCTGTTTCCTTTTGGGTACACACTGATTCAAACTTGTTCTTCACACGCAACATATTTGACTAGCCATTTCTACATTTAAATGAAGCTCGATAATTTATTAGGGAATTAAAAATGAACATAAGAAAATTGGGCGTATGAAAGAACATGAGAGGCCCCGGCAGCATAGTTTAAATGGCCGAGCTGGGACGCATTATGCGGTTCGTTTCTGGTTCGACCAGATACTATAAGAGGGGCAGGTCGGTTTTACATGCAAGTAAGCACATGCAGATCTCATAGTTTGGTACGGACGTAACTCTGGACCCTATGAGTAAGTTTAAGAGAGGAGAAGACTTTGGCTCTTGTTTGAGTGGCAGAATTTATTCACCTGAAAGAACATGAGTAGGTATAGAAATTTGATGGGATCTCAAAGTTTAGACTTTTTGCATATTTTACACTAACCCATTTATTTTCCATGTAGAATTTGAATGGCATCGGTTGAATTTTCTTATTGTTACCAATTATTTCACTAAATATTGCCTTTGTTAATAAATGTTTAAACTATGCTAATAAATGTTTGAAAAAAAAAGCAAAAGGGAATATAGCCGTTGCTGTCAATCGCTGTCTTCTGATATGGAACACTTATGAAGAACACCCGTTGCATCGTAGCCTTCATTGAACACCAAATGCATATTCTTGCAGTAACATATGGAGTTGACCTCTTTACGAGAGAGAGAGAGAGAGAATGCCAACCGGCTAGATTTCTGATCGCCTGGAAGAATCAGATGCTGACTTAATACTGGAAGCCAAATCCCACTAATACTTGGATAGAGATTCAGATTAACACCTTGCATATAAATTGTGTTGGATATCTGATCCTGATGGATATTGCACAACCCAATTACTGGCAATTAATATATAATCAGATTTATAACAAGTTTAATCGTTTGAATCCAATTGTTCGACTCTATATTCAATCAGGAGATATCTGATTAGTTGGAGTTGGAGATGATAATGGCAGCATGATCAGATCTGAATCTGCAATTACATCCAATATGGAGAAAGATCAAAAAACGAGAGAGAGAGAGAATCTATGTTCATATACACATGCATTAATTCAGATACGTTATCAGATATATGGGAAGTTAATGGAAGTCTCTCATAAATAAGAACTGCTGCAGAGATCGATGAACTTAATTGTTTGATGGTACCAACGGCCGGCATTTGTTTCCTTGTGCATGCACATAGCTTTTATTTCCATGGCATTGAATGAGAATTGATAAATGTCTTGCGATATAATAGTCGAAACATTCATCTTCTTGTAGGTTTAAATTTTGAAATATCGATCTCAACGTTCATGGGCACATCTTGATCAGATGAAAGCTTTTCACTTTATTGAAAAAGAAATCAAGCCATATCAGCCTACATAATAGTTATCGTTGAGTTGCTCTAACTGTTGAGCATTTGCTTAATTCCATGGAGTCATGCAATATTAGACATGCCCCTGTTGTCATACATGTGTTTACCATAGGCATTTTGGCTGTTGGACCGCTTATGGGCGACCCAGAAAGTAAAGTGCAACTAGTAGTAAAGTGCAACTAGTAGATATCTAACGGTCAATTTAACAACTAACAATTAAAACAATATGTAACTGTTCCATGAATATGCTTCTTTCATTTGCCAACAACCTTAAGGACTGTCTGTAATATGTTACTGTTTCATGAATATACTCCAAAAAGCATAGTAAATTCACAAAACACTTTTTAAAGTATCCAATGGATCTAATAAATTTCTTGGTCCGATCTCTATGGTCTTTATTAGCCAAAGATTTTGATAATTAGAGGGAGTTTTGTGGAATGTTAATTTCAAGTGTCCCTAGACCTTCCTGATCTTTCGTAACCACAATTACTTTGTATCAAGAGTTAAGGCATGTAACTTTTCAGTATTATGGACACTACTTAAATTTCGTGTTCTTATAAGTGATATTTGTGTTCAACAATTGAACTTGAGTATACCTGTTGCGCATAAGTATGTAGTTATGCTATAATTTTTAGACTGCCTTTAGTATATATTGTTTTATCTAACAATTATCATAATTAGCAAATTTTAAGTTTTATGCTATAGCACATCCTATGGTACACTCTAGGAGGGGCGAAGATACCTCAAAGAGGCGGAGTCCAACCATCTGCCCCATGTGCAGGGCTGCTTCGGGGCTTCGGTGAACTTACAGTTATCCCCTCAAATTGAGAGTAGCACGTCATTGTTTAAGGTTAAAGGAGCGCCCATTGCCAATTGAACCGATGACGGCTTTCACCAGCACAACTAGCTACGCTACACCTTATGAGCATATTGCTTAACAAACATGTCATGTCATGCCTTGTATACTAGAGAACGAAAATGCAGGATAAGCTAGTGATGTATGGTGCAAGTTGTGCTACTTATTCCACTTAATTAATCACATGCTCATTTTCAAAAAGATACCGTACATTACTACTTAATCAAAAGAGTAATTGCAAAGTTTGAACAAATATTAAGACAAATGAGATAATCTAAAGATGTTTTCATGTTAATTATGCGATTGACATTTTCAAGAAAAAGTTGACCAATTTGTAAAACATACTTTGGCATATTTTTCACAATGATGATACTCAACATGCACTCCTGGAGCCCCTACTGTGACACACTTTATATGCTCTTTAGATTACGAGTTTAAATGTCTATATATCTGATGTGGATTAGATATCTGAAGATCGAACCATTCTGAAAAATCAGATATGGAATACATTTAACATCCAATTAAGAAATTGGATTAAGATTTGAGAAATGACGTCGATTCATATTACTTTTAAATAAATCGTATATCCAATATTGTTCTTACATTTTGAAAATCGGCCTCGTACAGTTTAAAATTCGGATTTCAATTCAGATATGAATGTAAAAATTTTGGATTGGATTCAAATTGTGAAATCAAATTTTGAATTTGGATTCAGATAATTTCTTTTATTTGTATTCAAATATGAATTTGAATTCAAATATCAAAATATCCAAAAAAAAAAAACATACGGTTAATAATATACCTGATTCAAATCCAATCCCTTCACATCCCTAACTATAGTCCTATGAAGTATGAACTCGCCCAAAACGCTTCCCAATATCAACGAGCCTCTACCATGACATCTTTAAACAATGACAAGACAAACGTTGGTCTTATATGCAGTGAAATTAACATTTATGGAACATATCGTCTATTACAGGTTGTCATTTGTTGGCACGAAATTATACTCACGTGCAAGCAATTGTACACACCATATGATGGTCCATACAGGGATGAATGGCGTGCTTTGGAGTAAAACACGTTTCTATTAAATAAAATTATATTTAGTTTATTATTTGATTAGTAATACTATGTATTAACATTTTACTTATGACATAAGCACATATAACAGTGACGCCACAGAAAGTGTTCAAATTCCAACTAAGATAGAATATTACATTACTTCTACAATTAATTGTATGACTAGTTGTTTCACATTAGTTATATATACATATATCTATGTATATGTATTCAAGTGTGCTTTTGTATTTGCCCGATAGACATATAAGAGGCCACGCCTCACAATAGTCAACACAAACTTTAGATTGTAGTAGCAACAACTTTTGTATGAGGGTGAACAATATGTAAGTATTTCGTGAATCTGCCTCAAAATTGAAGTAAATTAATCGGACACTTGTTTAAGTATT
The DNA here is from genome assembly GCA_011799765.1 of Nymphaea thermarum. NCBI lineage: Eukaryota > Viridiplantae > Streptophyta > Magnoliopsida > Nymphaeales > Nymphaeaceae > Nymphaea > Nymphaea thermarum. The sequence continues at coordinate 40,176 of JAANDH010001013.1, forward strand.
GCATACATCTACCGTAATTTGAACTTGAATACTCACATGTTGTTTAGTTTCTAATGCTAGGCGACCACCAAAGAAGTACGTTGGCCATGGTCATGCAAAGCAGTATATTACTCGCATAATGAAACAATACTAAACTAGAATGCATATTTTATTATTTTTTTAATTTACATGTAAATTAAAAAAATTATTTATTTTATATAGAAATTTTGTTTCGGTGCCGATCAAAATTTAGTTTGGTCCCCTTCATGAAAAATTTCTGGCTCCGCCTTGACAAACCAGTTATGGTGAGCTCACATAGACATAATTTCCCACATTTACTCCTTATGTGTGACAGCCACATTAAACTCATCACGAAATTGAATTTCCCTTTAGAATGGAATCAGCATTTTAATTATCAATTTCAGCCCATATGTTTCCAAATCGGCTTCAATTTTTTCCTTGACTTAGCCTCATATTTGAACATTACCGCCACTTATCTACAACTAATTAGTTGAACTGCACAAAATTATAGAATATGGATGGTTCTTCCTAGGGTCTCTCCATTAATTCATTACAAAGAACAAGTAATTTGTGATTATAAATGCAAGAGCCAGGATTTTTTTCATGGGCGGGCCAAACGATCCGCAGGTCGGGCCAAGAGGAGCGACGGGTCGGGTCAAACTAAAAAAATTTGATTTTTTCAATATAAAAAAAAAAATTCTGCTCTCACCCGAGCTCCCTCCGCCCCTGCGTAAATGTATCTAAGACTGACAAGGAATTGAACGATCCCCAAAATATCATAACTGGTCATGCTTTCAATAGAATTATGAGTAGAACTCACACTGAAAAAGAAACAAGCGATATATATATATATATATATATATATATATATATATATATATATATATATATATATCTATATATGTATATATATAATATATATATCTCACTCTTTTGAAGAGTATTTCAGTCTTTTAAAAAAACAATTTGACTTCTACATCAGTCTCTTAAAATTTTATTATTTTTAAAATGACATCTCTACACACACACACACACACACACACACACACATATATATATATATATATATATATATATATATATATATATATATATATATATATATATATATATATATATATATATATATATATATAAAAGTGTTCCACTCTCTCTATTAATTCATTACAAGGAATAAGTAATTTTGTGATTATAAATGTATCTCAGACTGAAAAGAAATTGAATGATACCCAGAATATCAGAACTCGTTATGCTTACAATAGATTTCCTTTCAATAGAATTATGAGTAGAACTCACGCTGAGAAAAAAGAAAAACACACACAGAGATTATATATATATATATATATTCTTTATTCTTTATCTCTCTCTCATTTAAAGGGATCTATTAAATTTCAAAAAAGAATGAATTTGGTAGTTGACGGTGAGAGAGATACTAATCTAAGAAGTTGTTTATGAATGAAGTGAAGAGGGGGAGGGTACTTCTGTACTACTGCAGTACGAGTCCAGCGACCATTCAACTTTGATGCTTCTCAATTTAATCACCAACATTGCTTCTTTAGGTCTTGGTAAACACTTGTCCAAACCTAGATCTCTTATTACAACTGTCTGCACACACGTAGCAGCTTCTGTTATTGTTATCAGCGAACATGTGGCATCTTCTAATTGGCTATTCACAAGATAAAAGCGAAAGAAAGGTTGAGCTCTTTGGTTCAAAACTGGTTTCTAATCTTATTCAGGAGTAGGGGTGGAACCAGAAATTTTTGGTTAACAGGCACGTTTAATAAAATTTTAAAATTTTGAAGGGTGCTAACATGTAAATGAAAAAAAGTTACCTTGAGTTATCAATATGAAAATAAATTGCCCATACATGCCCACGCCCACACCTGGTCTGGACACCTTCCTCTAACAAGATTAAAATATTAGTGCCCCAAGTATGAAAATACAAAATCAGGCACCTCTATAAGTCAAATATCTACTCCACTAAATGGTGAGTTGAACCAGGTCTGGGTGTTCAGCTGGACGGGGCCAGCCCGTTTAAAGCAGATTCAAAACAATGGGTTCATTTGATTGAACTCAATTACAAGGCTAGGGCTCCAAAGAGGCGTAACGTAGTTGGTTCAGGTTAAGCGGTGAAAACCCAGTCATCAGTTCGATTCCTGTGGACGCTAAAACAGTGGATACAGTGTATTCAAGTTAACAAATGTCATGCTTCCCACCCAGGTTCTGAAACAGGCATAAGTCTCAAGGGTGGAGGGAAGGGGGCGATTTTGACCTCTTATAGAATCGCCAAATTATAAGGCTCGGACAAAAAAAAAAAAAAAAAAAAGCAAAAAGCTCTAGAAGCAGGATATAAAAAAACTAAAAATCATATATATATTTTTTAAATGATGAAACTACCCTTGACAATAAAAAAAATACCGTCAAACTTAGGGAAAATGCCCATGATGGATCGACTTTAAAGATAGCGCCTAACGGGCCTGATAGCACATTTGAACTCGACAATCTTTTTGAATGCAAAGTTTGGCCGCTTTGTGGGCTCATCACTGGTGTATCTTTAAAATTCCTTTATTTTTACGTCGACAAATTTAATTATTTTCCTTTATGCATATATTGGTGTCCATTCATATATAAATGTTTATAAACAGGTGCCCCTCCCGCTAATTTTTTTTAGCTCCACCACCACTGCTCATCGGTGGGAAGTTGCTTCGAAGCAGCATAATTGGGCGTTTGTAAAGCCATTGCTTCTGCTACTGGGCAAAACTGATCCATAATGAAGCCGAGCTGTTCCTGGAAGTGGTCATTAGATTTGCCCGTTCTGATCTTTCATTCTTGTCCATCAAAAGCATTAACACCACTCACGGCTAAGCATACTTAGTTTCAGTTGGAAAAAACGTTTCCAGTGCATCTCGCTAAGCTCACAACCATAGGATCCAAAACCATGTTGTTGGATATGGGTAGAACCAGATCTATAAAGCAAGATTCGGATCCACTGATCCATTACTTGCCATTTTGCCTGCTTAATCCAATCCATGGGTCTACAGGCTGAAGGCAGTGGCGGAGCTAGAAAAATTGGCTGGGGTGGGTTGGACAGGGAGAGAGAGGAAGAAGAAATGGTTGGCGTAAGCAGAACAGTGAGAAAGGTTGAATAATTTTTAACTATGGACTCCACCCATTTGCAAATACGGTTCTAGAAGAAGTCGAATAATTTTTATAGCTTCGCCGTACGGGTCTGAACTGGATCCATTCACAGACACATGTTTACCTAGAAGTGCTCAACACTTCAAAATATTACACATATATGCTTATATTTTGCAGTCGTCCTATTAAACTTTGTTTTTATCTTCTTAAAAAAAACGACCGAATGTAAAATTATTCATGAATGAAGTCGGGATTTGGTTTTTACTTGAAAATGCTGGGATTTGTACAAAAAATTGTGGTCTGCCAAGTCAGCTGAAGAGAATGAACCGGGTCGACTTCAAAGTTGACGTTTGCCCCGATCCGGAGACGACCAGTTGCCTTCAGCTGGGGTTTCCGCTCCTCCGGCGCCACCAGATTCCGCGACTTCCCTCCACCTTCCTCCTCCTCCTTCCTCCTCCTCCTTTTCCTCTTTCCCAAAACCCTAATTCTTCGATCCCTCCTCCTCCTCCAGTGGCAAACTCTAGTTCTATTGATCCTCCTCTCTGCTGATCTTGGATTGGTGCGCGTCTTCGACTGCGCTTTGCGGTCCTCGCTGGCTTTCTCGTGGTAATCTCTCTCTTCGGAATCGAGTTTCGTTTCCTCGAATCCTGGATTGCAGAGTATCTTATTTTTATTTTATCGTATCTGGTGATCAAATCTCGAATCTGTGTCCTTGAGGAGTGTTTTCCATACTTCTTGGTGTCGGAAAACCTACCAATTGCGGATAGAGGGAAGGAGTGGGCGAGAGTTTTCGATGTTTATGGGAATTCTATTTCTGGCTACTTGAAAACGAATGGAGAGAGAGTTGAATATTTATTTGGTCTTGTCGGTGATTGAACTATGGTCGTGAGTCTGAACCTAAATCTGGTCCTTTGAATTTTGCAAATCTTAGGAGTGCAATTCACTTTGCTTGGTTCATATTTGTGTTTCTTTGATTTGATTTGTCGTGTCGAGTCTCCGTTGGATATTTGAATATTCCGGCTTTGGGAATCCTGGTAGGTCAGCTCTCGGTATTTGGTGCTTGTCACTGGCTTGGCACGGTAGCCAATTTGATGAATCAAGGTCAAGATTTTTTATTGCTTCTCTAATTCAAGTGTTTTCTTAGTCGAATAGCTGGAGAAAGCAACCATACTCGTTCAAGATCTTATTGCTTTGGCGCCGTCAACTTGGTGTCACTTATGAGTGCTCCATACCAGATGAACGGATCCTTGTGATAGTAACCTTTTATTGTTTCATCGTACAATTTGAATAATGTGTGTCTTCCTTTTGTTGGCTGCTGTAATGGCCTTGATTTTGTTGCTTTTGTTTTTATCGCGTTGTGTTTGCCGTGTGCACCTATGGATAAGTCAGTGTCAGTTCCATCATGGTGTGCTTCATGAAAAATTTTGGTCATCATGGTTAGAATTTTCATTGTTGCCATGTTTCAATTTTTCATGCATGTGGTTAGCGTTTGAACTTTCAAATTGGCATGTGATCGTGACTCGCTTTTCTGCAGATGTTTTGTCTGTGGCTTTGATTTAAGTTAAGTGGCTGTCTGAGAAAGTGTTATCTCTTTGGTTGCTGTTTCAATTAGATGAGAAAAATTGCTGCTGGAAAAGTTCAACTCCTGATCATCCTTGATGATGAATGAAGTTGGACTGTCAAGAACTTAACTGAACATGGAGTTCTCTGGGTATTTGCTAGTTCGTCGAAATTAGATCAAATCTTCTGGATCGTTCCTGTGTTGTGGATGAATATTTCGAGTTGAGACAGTTTTCTAACACAATGCATCGATTGAAATGCTTGGTGATCCTCCTCTTGTGTTTGGGTTCACCTGGCTTGAATCTTCGCACCTTAGCATCAATAGATACAGACAACAAGGTGCATAGTGCAACTGAGGTGAACTCTGAACCCAGTCCTTCTTCTTCTTCTTCTTCTTCTTCTTCTTCTTCTTCTTCTTCTTCTTCTCTCACATACCTTTTTTCTCTCCCAGAATGGCACGGTTGGTTTGCCTGTGAATGGTCCTGGTCAAAGTTCCAATGTAACAGAGAAGAAATCCAAGATCAGTCCTTTGCCTGGCCCTCTACTTGCACCTTTGCCCAAAACTGGTAATGATTCAGTTCAAGTCCCTCCTCCACACTCACCAGATTTGCCCAGCGGTTCAAACTCGAACGAACCTAACATGACAAAATCTTCAGATCCTAGGAAGATAGATCGTAACATTCCTCCACTTTTACCACCACCACTTGTTCCAGTGAATTCTAGTACACCAAAGAAACAGAATGGCGTTAAGAAACATGATGGCAGTAGGGCACCAACTGGTAATGCTCCCCCAGCTTCACCGAGTCAAGTCCATGATAACACAACTCGTGATGATGGCGAAGCATCCACTCATTCAGGGGTATCAGAGAAGTCTCACAAGGAATGGTGCACCACATCTATCAGCTGCACAGATAACAAGAATATGTCTGCATGTCTGAATGTCACTCAAAACGGTATGGAATTATGTGAATCCTGAGTTCCTTCCACTTGACATTTTTAGCTCTGTATGATCCCTTTTCTTGAGAACAATATGGCGGACTCTGATCTGATGTAGTTACATTTGGGTTTTTAATGTTGCAACAGCAGCCTTTGATTTTTCATTGATGTGGAATCCTAAATATAAAGAAACATATTTTTTTGTCAAAAAGTTAATTATCAGCATAATATCAGCTTTGAAGTATCAGAAATCTACAAATTTACAAGCATATAGAAATGATATTGTGATAAAATAGCGATTTTCAAGGTTGCGTAATCTTTTGACAATGTCATGATTAATTTAGGACTGTTCCAATATTTTTTACAAGCATCTTTGATCTCATGAGCATCATCTGTTTTTATATTGTTATCACAGATATTTTTTCTCCCCTTTCTCCAAATTTCTTTAGCTGCAAATTCCAATTTTTTTCAAGATTGTGTAAAGAGTTCATTTTCCTTTTATTCTTGAAAGAACAGGTAGAAACTTCTATACAAATGATTTTCTTGTTTGGGTGATGACTATTGTCCTTTTCTCCTCTCTGTCATCTGGTGATGTTTGGGAACTCTTCTAGCTTATTATTTGTTCCTTGAGGGGGGAAGTGCTTTTGGAAATGTTTTTCATGTATGATTATGCAAGGCACACAAGTCAACTTGTTTCTTGAACCCTGCCATTTTGTTATCTAATATCTTGCATTATATCATGTGGTTGACTTGTTCTATTTGGGTTCCTAAATTTGGAACAAAGGGCTGTTGATGTTGACCAAAGTGCTAATGGGGTTGCAGTAGCAATAGGGCATGACACACGAGCTTGCTTTCCAAGTTTTGGGAACTTTTCATTGATCAGTGAGAACAAGGAGCCTTTTTGTTGGACCACTTTTGATTTCTGGATTTTCTTTGTTCCGGTGTCATGTAAGTGAGAGAAAATTAGTTCTGACTCTGTGCTACTCATGGAAGATGGCACCTTTTTAAGGGCCAATAAATTGTTACATGATGATGAAACCAACATTAGTTCCAACTAAAAGTCCACTAGCACTATATGGTATTTGCTTTGTTGGAAAAAAGCAGAACAGTGGACAGATTTGATGGATTTGAAATATTTAAGGTAGTTTCTTCCATGATCTATTTGAGTTTATTTCGTTTTTTAAACATTTTATGAAATATGAAATTTATGCATTTACACCTTTGGTTTTTAGCATATCCCAAGAATTATACCAAAATCTTCCAGTGTGCAAAAGTTTGGAGCTGGCGGTCCTTGGGAACATTGTTCAGGGAAAAATTAAAACAGATCTATTGCATCACCCCTCAAAAAAGGGGCAGCATCTCTCTCTCTGTCTCTCTTCTGTGGAGGTGATCATAACACACCTATTCTGGCGACTCACCAGCATTCCTGCCACTGCTTCCATCTGGAACAAGGATGCTTGGTTGTCACCAACTGGCTCAGAGCTTGACCTTACTGGTGCCCCTTGGGCCTCTTCAATTAATTGTTTGTGAGAACAGAACCAATGGATGCTTGGAGAGCTCTGTCACACGAAGGAGGAGTACCCGCACGTTACCGGTATGACACTGGTACCGGTACGACACCGGTGCTGCGTTGACCGTACCGGGTGTAGTCAATGCACCCAAGGTCATTTTCGACCTTTTTCAGACTCGGTCAGAGTTGACCGAGTCTAAAGTTGGCTGATTTTAATGTTAACGTTTTTTACATTTTAACGTTTTAAACCAGTGTACTCGCAGGCGAGCTTGTGACTTCATCCTCTTCTCAGCTTCTTCTTTTTTCCATCACGATTGCAGGATTCTCTTCTCAGCAGCGCACCGTCTTCTTCACCCTCTCCTCAGGCATGGAACAGAGACTCTCTTTCTCTCTGTTGCCTGAGATTATCCTTCTCTCTGTCTATCGCTCTTCCTCTCGCTCTGCCTCTTTTTGGAACGCCCAAATGGGTCACCCAAAATGGCGCTGATTGGTTTTGCCCTTTCCCGATTCTTTCTTCACTTTTTTCCTCTTTGTTCTATTGCTTGGTGATTCTTAGTTCTTAATCCTTGTTCTATCTTCTATATTGATTTTACATGCTTGATTGTTGCAGTCTATCGTTAGTTCTCTTTATAGGTGACAAAGACTGCTGATTTTCAGAAAGGATCTCTAGTTCTTAATCCTTATTCTATCTTCTATGCTGAATTATATGTGCGAATACTGAATATGTTATATATATATACATATATATACATATATATATATATATATACACACATATATATGTATATATATATATATATATGTATATATATATATATATATATATGCGTGTGTGTGTACGGCCGTACCCCCACACCCAAGTTTTTTAAAAATGGTCCGTACCCCCACTGACACCCACACCCGTACCCGTACCTATGTGACAGAGTTGGAGAGTTGTACCAAAGAACACTTGGGCAGATGACTCTTGAACACTTTTTTCTTGATATTCCTATCCTGGAACCGGAACGATCTGTTCTTGCAATCAGTTTAGGAGATACACTACTATGGAAGTAGACATGATAACAATGATATTCGATGATCTGAAATTAATGGTTCACCAGTTATACACACCAAAAAAGGTGGAGATAATCTTCTAGTATTCACATCCGTAGGTTGTCCATCTTCTTCTCTCAGGCACTAGGAGACCTCCATGCATAACCTTTTATTTGGCGAGGTTTTTCTCAGGTATTTAAAGTTCCTGGGAAGGTCTCTAAGATTTTTTAAAAATAAAAAAGTTCAAAATATTAAGTACAAATAAAGTAAATGAGACACTAATAAGAAGACATAAAAAAATATCTAGTTAAAATAAAAAAAAATAAGTAATAAGGATCATACTGCATACAACAAGAGGAAATAAAACAATGATACAAAAGTTGAAAAAATGATAACAAAAAAAAAAGTGAAAATTGCACAAAAATAGCGATAAAATTGCTATAAATTTATGTTTAATGTTTTTTTTCCAAAATAGTGCATATTTTTCCTCTTTTTTTTTCGTTTTTTCATTTCTTTTGTTAATGTTCTGATATTCTAAAAAATATCATGATATTTATGGCTATGCATCCATGTTACACATGAAACCTTCAAGTAGGAATGGGATGATATCAGGTCCTCAGACAAGTTCTTCGTCCTTAAACCACTCTATGCATCCACCTGAAATACATGGAAGCATGTCGAACATTTGAGGATGGAACATTCCAAGAACCATGAACAGTTATGGTCTTGGGGGATGTTTTCTTCTTGGCTACCATTTTTAAGATTAGTCAAAACAGTTGTCACAAATATCTCCATTTTTCAAGAATAGCATGTTAAAAACTGAAAAATAAGGAAAAGTGGAAAAAAATATTGATATCATGAAAATATTGCTAGAACAAAATTAGTATGTTTTGTCACATTTTTGTTGCAATATTTTGATTTTTTCCTAAAAAAGAAAATATTTTGAAATATATTTTATATTTTGGAGATCATTTTAGCATTACATTTTGCCATGTGAGACATGCCAGATGAAGTCTTGACATCCTTTAACTTGAAGGCCCTTGGCTGGCATGAGCTCAATATATGTAATTCTTAGCTGGTAGTAGAGCGTAGTTTTACTTCGGGTGATATTTTTCCTGTGCTGTCTATGCATAGGGGGACTACTTCGGCCTAAAATTTCTGTTTGTTTCTTCTTTCACACTGTTTTTGTTTGTTTTTTTTTTTAAACTTAATATATTATAGGACATAACTAAGCAAAATGATTATGTACTTTTGAATGATTACAAAATAATACATTTGCTTTACAAATCAACTAAGTCACATAGGTACGGGTACGGACCATTTTCAAAAACCTTGGGTACGAGGGTACGGCCGTACACACACATGTATATGTCAAAAAATTTCAAACAGAATAACATATTCACACATATATATATCAAAAGTTGCAAACAGAATAACATATTCATAAATCATAATCCAAAATTTATCAGTCTTCATTTTCATTCTCCTCAGTCGCATAATTAACATTCAAAATACATCAGTCTTCATTTTTACAGAATCACTGAATCAGTCACTAAACTTCCCCAAAGTCCCAAATAGTGACGATTTTTACAGAATAACTTTGGCAAAATTTCCGTAAAATTGAACACGCTGTAAATAACTCACAAAAAGAAACAAAATTTCTATTGAACATGCTGTAAATAACACGCATAAAAGAACTGCCTCAACCGATGAGAAAACAAGCAATAACAGAATGTCAGATGCATATGAGAACAAATCTTATACAGGAAAAAGCAGCAACTTGTGCGACGTTTATAGCATCTCCAAGACAGATGAGGAAATGACGAAAAATAGATTTACGTGCTTTAAGAAATGAAGATCTTGCTGGTGGAAACGACGTCTACCGACACCAGACAAATGGAAAGAAGAGCGCATTGAAGTCGGCAAAACGGAAGCAAATACCGTCCACAGTCGCCGCCGTTCGTCCACCCAACTTGCTGGTCGCTGCCGTTCGTCTACCCAAGTCACCGGTCGCCGTACGCCGTCGCCGGTCGCCGTCGTTCGTCTACCCAAGTCGCCGGAGATGCTTCCTCTCGTTCCTGAAATGGGTAGAAGGAAGAAGATGTAAGGGGTTTAGGGTTTTCTTCGACCAATTTTTAAAAGTTAAAAACTTAAAATCGTTAAAATAAAAAATGGACATCTTTGGACTCAGTCAAAGTTGACCGAGTCCGAAAGTGGACAGATTTGAACCCGGGTACGTTGACCGTACCCGGTATGCGTTGACTGAATTATTGACGTACCCACGGGCGTACCGGTACCCGTACCGGTACCGTACTCATACCATACGGGGAGGAGTACCCGTGTGACTTAGCAAATCAAGTGTATGTTCCTTGCATCTTCATGTTATTCTAAACTACTCTCTTATTCTTGTGATAATTTTGGCTTAGAGATCTGTAACTGCTTTCCAGTTTTAGGAGTCTGAAGTAATTCAAATTTTCTATTCTGCAGAACCCAAGCAGTCATATATTGTGGTTCACAATGATGGGGAGGATGATCTACATGTCATTATCAGCATTGCAGGTTCTTCTTTTCAGGAAGTGAAGGTTGAGCAACATGGGAAACTGAAGGTCTCTTCTGTTTTCTCTCCCATCACAACTTGAATGGTTGTTTGATTAGAATATTAGTATTTGCTTTGTCAACAATAAGTAATCCTTGCTGTAGGATGTAGCCACCAAATTGTCCTTTGCTCAAACATTAGTTGAACATTGCCATAGATGCAAACCTTCTCTCCTCTATGTCTATATGTGGTGTCAATGTGTGTTTGTACTTTCTTACAATGCTTTGTAGGTTTTATTCCTCATTTGATGGTATGAGTGGATGATAAAAAGGATCTACATATGACTACTGGTAGTACCCCTAGGAATTAGGGATAACTAGCATGCCATTTCCTAAGGTATTCGTCTTCATTTCTATACCATGTTTTAGCTTCTCGTCTTTCTTAATTTTCTACATTTGTAGGATAGCAATAACTTTAAATTGGAATTTGTTTATGCATGGTACATTTTCTGCATCTCTTATGCTCCTTTAGGACAGAGCGGACCTGGATGGGCAGGTGGACCTGTATGTCTATCATGTCGTACTGTAGGATCCAAAGTGCTGAAGTCTGAAGGCCCTTTATTTACATTAGCTCAGTGGGAGAACTGCATTTATGAGTGTTTCGAATTTGAGATTTGAAGGCAAATGCTTATCCGTATCATTTTCACTCTTTCAGGTTAAATTGCCAGGTGTTGGTTCTGAAGTGTCAAAAGCAATTTTGAATGCTGGAAATGGGGAATGTGTACTTCAGAGGAAACAATCATTGAGTAACATATTCCAGGACTTGCCCTTATATGCATCTCTTGTGACACCTACGTATGGTGCGTATTTCCTGGCTTTTGCTGTGCTGACAGTTGGTGGAACCTGTCTTTGCTGTAAACTTAGAAGACGAAGGCAGCGCCATGGCGGTGTTAGATACCAGGAGCTTGAGATGGGTTTGCCAGAATCAGGCATTCCAGGAACTACCACCTCACGGAAGCTGGAATCTGATCCAGCTGATGGTTGGGATCGAGATTGGGATGATGGTTGGGAAGATGAGGAATCAGCAAGACCCAACAGACCCATGAATGGCCACGCCTCTAGAGCCACTGAAAAAGATGGGTGGGAAGACAATTGGGATGATTGATAGCCTTCTAGTTACAGTTGGAAAAGAGAAAATGTCTGTTATCTTTTGACCGGTCAAGATGGTCCATATTTTTATTCTAATTAAGAGGGAAGTTCTTTTGGGCATTTGAGTGGAAAGGATGTGATAATACATGGAATCAAAGCTCATGAATGCTGACATTCACCTCTTCTGCTAGACGTTGAAGCCATCAAGGACATTCTGCAGACAGTCAAAGTTCAGGTGATCTTCCAATTTAACGGTCACTTGTCACCCCCCTCCTTAATACAGAGTATTTTATAGTTTGCAAAATTTGTTGGAAGTTTTGGGTGTTTAAAATATCAAAAGGTGCATCTATTAACAACTTTGAGTGGTAGGGGGGCTTCAGTTGTTAACAGATAAAGGTTTTGACTTGTTTCATGTAAAATTAACAGTTTATTTGTGATAGAAGCGATTAATTTTGGTCATTAGAATCTTGGATGTTTCTTGCTGGAAAACCTCGGGTTTTCTGCCTACTTTCCTTCACCATGCTGGTCTGTTTCGTCTGTGAATGTGAAGCTATGCACAAACTGCATCACATAAGGGGTGCTGAGGAGTGATGAATTGCAAAATTATATTGACTATATCTAAAGGAATATATATATATATATATATATATATATATATATATATATATATATATATATATATATATATATATATAGTCAACCGTAGGTCCATGGTCTCCTGAACTCGTCCAAAACCTTGGGCAGATCATCTGTCAACAAATAAGATCTATTGGAATAAGTGAAAATTTAAGGTAGAGGGAAGAGGGTGGAGTGGAATATATCTTATTCTAAATTTGTGCGTCCTTGAAAATCGTAACGTCCCCCTTCTCTCTCTTTCTCTCTCTCTCTCTCTCTCTCTCTCACTTTTTTTAAACTTTCAGTTTGTCCCCAGCAGATCCCATTTATGGATCCATACTTGCATTTTGTTATGGTCTTCCAAATTAGTTCATGAAGTTAAATTTGTCAATATTTTTTCTAATTGAATGGCAAAGTCTCTACCCTTCAAGGAAAGGGACAAGTTAATGGCATTATGGAATTAAATCCACCAAGCTGCTGATTCAATCATTCAATTAAATTGATTTAAATTGACAAAATTATCAAAATTCAATTTCGAAAAAAAAATATATGCGTGAAAAATATATACATTTAAAAATAAAGAAAGTCTGAGAAATACTTACAATTTATTTAAAATTTTGACATGTGATACTATTGAATCAGCCAACGAATTGAATTGGTTTGCCACCAACTTGAATTGGTCAATTCAAGTTTGCCACCAACTTGAATTGGTCAATTCAAATCGATTATGATAACACTGATTATTGTTCCTCAAGTATTTTGCAAACCCTTTTTCTTGTTAATTGTGTAGTGAAATAAACTACCAATCATAGTTAAAGTAACAAAAGATTATATTTTTCTTTAAAGTGCAAATGTAGGGAACAATTTACCAATATGAATGCCTCAATCTCCTACAAGTCAGGGATGAATTTGATAAAAGCATTGGCACTGACACTTACTTATAGATCCTGTTGAATGGAAGGAAATCCCACTACCTACGTGAGAGACCCTCCCGCCCTCCAAGATCTAAAACTGTGTCGGTGCCTGGGTTGGAGTCTATGTTGCCCTTAACTAATGCATCGCTTTCCTTTCCCTCAGAACAAAGGCCATAGGCACCCGTGCTACTCAAACCAATAACAAGCCACTTACCAACCACTATCAAGCTGATGCACGAACAAGCTATAAGCAGATCACTGGTATTAAGCTATTGTATTATTATCCCATTTAAAGCGAAGTCAGTAACTGGATGCTTGATGAATAAGTTCATTAAATTCAACAGCAGTGGCAGAGCGTGTTTTTTTTTTTCTTTTTTTTTTTTAATTGCAGGGCATTTGAGTCATCGCAGGGGCAGAGGCAGGTGCAGGTATTGTGTAGGTAAATGACCACAGAAACTCACAAAAAATCCTATTTCTATATTGATACTCTGGGAAATTGTCTTTATTTACATATTTGGTGTTCTTTAAAAATTTTAAAATTTTATAACTAGTGCCCCTTAACGAAAAAGATGGATAAAACCTTAGCTTCATTGCAATAAAATGCTCATACCAGCTCACACGTAACTCACTATTTTGCAATAAAATATTGACACCAGCGAGGGCCAAAGGTAGGAATTTTTCATGAGAGGGGTTGAATTATAATTTCAAAATTTTGATAGTGGCAGAAATAATAATTTTTCAAAATTTTTATATAAGATAAATATTTTTGTTAAAATTTATATGTAAATTTAAAAAAAAAAATTGAGGGGGGCCAGGGCCCTTACTGCCCCCGCCTCCAACTTAATTAACATAAACATGATGATGGCTGTCAGGCTTTTTTTCTTTTCTATTGTTCCGCTAAGTGGATTTACATTGCATGTGTCAACTCGATTATTGTGTTTGCCATTGTTTGCAGCTCAGAGAAAATAACACACCAAAGTATGACAATGACTGGGATTTTTGCATGGGGATACAGATTGAGAATCATGTCATGTATATGATACCAACAAGAGCCCTATCCAATCAGTTAAGAATTTTGCAACTTCAACCTAAACAACTAGGGCAACTCCATTTGTTTGCCATTAAATATTTATTATTGAACATTAAATAGATGAAGCAGTGTAAGTTGTGTCAACGTTGAGTACTAATCAAGATTTAACCTATGTAGACTGTCCCTCTACAAAAATGATATTGTCTTAGAAAAACTAATCATACAGATTTCATGTCTAAAACTATAAAGATTGTTACATAAGAATAAATGGCACACAAATTGATTGCTATAAGCCACAAAAAGTTCGGTAGTTTATTAGTGAACTTTTACAAATGACATAGTTTACACATCCAAAAAATGTCATTTTTATATGGATTTATAAAGTTTTCCCAATGAAGATCACATCCATATGGGTGATTGTACAAAAAAAATGAGTAAAATTGTAAGAAACAGTTGTTACAGGTCTGTCCAATGGAAAATGGCTACTACCGATGAATATGCATATGAATTGGTACTTTAATTCTCTGACTTGTTTTCTGATTCTGGTTGTTAGTAGCCATGATCAACAACCAATTCTGTGAACTCTGTTCTAGTAGTAAAAAATAATATTGCCATCATGGCACTAATGAATATTACTAACAATAGGAACCAGGGCATAGTGGCAGCCTTTCTTGGCACCACCCCAAGCTTTTTAGCACCATCCCCCTCCATGGTCTGATTGTCTTGGCCCAACCATCCATTTCTGGTAGAGATGTCAATATATCTGATTATAATCGAATATCCGATTGAACCGATCCGAAAAAATCAGATATGAGAAAAAAAAAATATCTGATTAAGAAATCGAATCAGATTAAGATTTAAAAAATGACATCCAATCATATTCAGACTTGATATACATACTCCGCTAGTGCTCTAGACCTACTAGATTTCGTTTCTGCTTACCAGAATGTCCACGAACCCAACCCGCAATTTCAACCAGTCGACGAAATCCAGCACACTTTGCTGTTGAGTGATATCGAAGATGACATTCTTCCTCTTTGCTTATGCTGCTTCTTGCAGGAACTGTTGAGCAGGGACTGAGAGTTGCTCCTGTGGCTGACGAGCAGTCATGATGACGGTGAGCCCCTTGTCTGCGAGCTGCCGGCACACCTCCAGCCCGATCCCTCTGTTCCCTCCCGTCACCACCGCCACCGTCTCCCCACTCCACCATTCTGATCCCTGTGCTTCCTGCAACAACATAAAAAGTAATCATATCTTTCTCATTCGAAGCTCAAGAGCTCAGGACCTTCCTCCCTACGGGACATAAAGTAAACGGCCAATTCATTAAGAGAAGCTCACCATTTTCCTGGAAAGAGCTGGTCCTGCAATTAGCCCAATTATGCGACAATTTACGACAAACTTATTGTGAAAATAGAGAGATTAATCGGAAACGGAGTAGAAAGGAGATTCAATCGAAGCAGGAAATATCTCAAAGCATGAGCACGCCAACATGAATAGTCAGCTGGCGCATTTATATAAGTTGTAGAACCCTCGTTAATTGACTTGTCGGTGCGCACAACAAATATTTCAAAGCTGGTTACATTCATCTGCATGCATTTAGTAGGGAGTGTGTACCGGCAGCTCATGTTAAAATCAGTCTTTATCAGCTCTTAAAGGATATTTTGTCAAGGAGTTATTGCGCACGCATGAAATATTTTTTGCCCATCGTCATCAACAGTGGAGGAGTGGTGGTTCTAGTTATTTCTGTGCACTCTTGACAACTCTGTATAACAGAATTGTTGGTGCAGTGTTATTGTGATTCTTTTTGTAATTATAAGGATGTAATGAAATGAAATGAAGGTGTGCGCCTTTGGTTTTGTATCGGTTTCTTTCTTCTGTTTTCTTGATCCTAGTGTATCTTCTTTAGGTCGATTTTCTTGAAACACTTTTATTACTTGTCCATAAACTATTGGTGTCTAGAAGGACAAGCAGGAAGAAAAGAGAAACATGCGCTACATTCTCTCCCCCCTCATATATTGCCTATAGAGTGTTTCATATTCACACCATAGTCATAAAAAAACACATTGTTATAGAAAAAATACTTTTGAGTGAAAAATGAGTCAACTAAAGAAAATGAAAAAAAAACTCTGTTTTTTGGAAAACGCCAACACAGACAAACACGTTCTTTTTTTGGCGTTTTTGCCTATTTTTTTCATTTTGGATGTATTTTTCACGTTTTTAATCTCAAAAAACTTGTTTCCATTTTTTTAATTTTTATTTGTTGTTTATGTACTTATTTTCTCATTCATTTTATTTTCCTTGATTTTTAAGTTTTTTGTTTTAAATTTTACAACTCTAGAATATTTTCCTCCTTTTTTTTCAAGTTTGATGTACCCAAAAAAACTTTGGGCTTAAAATGCAAAAACATTATTTATGACTATGGTTCACACAAGCTATGCTCTTCAATTCAGGAGCCAAAAGGCCTTCAAAGAGGCCCTGAAAAGAGAGTAAGGAGGCAGCATCTAAGGACACTTCTCTCCATTGCCTTGTCTGGCTTCAAGTTCCCCAGGAACAGGTTCACGACCTCCTTGATCTTTCTTCTCTGTAAAGATCTCTGTGTCTCTGGTACTTCCTCGACTCTTCATCCCTTACGTACTGATGAAACAATCATATTATGTCAATGCAGCCTTCAATCATGAAAGGCAAGAAATGAAAATAATTAAGATCATATGGGAGTTCACAATTGTCCCTTGGGCTTTGTGTAAAAGTGGTGTACGATTTGACATCGATGTATGAATCTTTTCTTCTATGGGGATGTAATATGCACAAATGTAGATGAATGGTACGTTTTTATATTTAATCATTTAGGAGTCATGTGAGCCCATTTCATGTCTCAAATAGTTCTATTACTAATGCTGCTCTTTCTGTTACTGCAATATAAGCTTGGAGACGTTGAGACACACAGCGCAGTCCCGCAATAGAAATGATGACAATTCTGGGCTTGGAGATCGGATAAGAGGCATTAAAGGCCTTGGCTAGCCAACTCTTAATTCTTGCAAGAAGTTAAAGGTACCACCATTTCTCCATAAGTTTCAGGAAATTTACTAGAGATCATACAAAATGGAGGATGCCATGCGCTGAACTAAGACAACCTCATTTCTATAAATAATATCATTCATGAAATTCTAAATGATCCATGAAAATGTAAACAACCAAATTCTTCAAATGGTACACATTTTTTTTTCTCACTCTAACTGGTCTATTGATCAGGTTCCGAATTATAGATATGTTTGTGACTTCAATGAAAAACATAAATTAAATAAGTACATAAAGATCTGGAGACACTCGGCAAAACCACCCCATGTGAGTGGTAGTTTCCTCAGCACAACAACATAAAGGACACGTGCTCGTATGGTGAAAACCACTTCTGAATGCAGTCCAACAGAATAAGCCATACAAGAGTTTTGGATCGTCTAGTAAGACCCCCAGCCCAAAGAAGATTATGAGGAGACCAGTTTACAGTAGGAGGTCGAAGCAAACTATATGCACGATGTATAAAGAAACAGTCTTCACCATCTCGTGCCCACGAAGAAAAATGCTTTATGAAATCCATTTTCGAATTGCACTTAATGAAGATAGATATCCATGGTCTCATCGATACTCTTCGTCTATTCAGGAGAGACAAGAGAATATGCAAATTGTATTTGTGTCACATAACCATCACACAAATTGAATTGGAGCCTTCGATAAACAACTACTACTTTTAAATGAGAGAAATATTTCTCTAGCTAATATCTGGGGTTCCTAAACCTTTCTGGGTAAGGCTGAGTAACATATTCTCAAGCCACAAGATGCATTTTCTTCTCCAATTTGTCCCACACCACAAAACCCTGCAACATTGGCTTCTAGCCACCAAAATCCTCCTCCCATGTCAACATTCTTTAGTACCATCAGAATAGCACCTTTTGAGCAATTGAATGGAGGACGGAGTTTTACACACCACCAAACTCGACTCATTGCACTACCCATCATTTGGTAAGAGAGAGAGAGAGAGAAAGTTGGCAATTGATCTATGAGGAAAATTCTTCTCATCACTCTCAAAAAATTTCCTTTTTTGTTCCTAAAATTTGATTGCAATTCTAAAAAAAATAGGATTGGCAACTCCATGCGTTTAGAAAATTAAATAAATCTTAAAATCACAATTAGAAAGTTCATAACTTACGAAGGACATATACAGGCAAAAGGTGAACGAAGTCCAAGGATCTCACACTGTTTTTAAATAATGTGACCTTCTTGGAATTGAAGAAACACTATTTTTTTAAAAAAAATTTGGTGGATCTAACTATTTTCTGCAAAATTCTTCCGCAAAATTCTAATGTGTTTATTGAAAACAACAACTCCATGTGTTTCGAAATCCCATCCTTTTTTCTTTCAAATTGATGACGTTGATTAACGTAATATCATCATTTAAAAGTATTGACTTGGCATAATAGTCCTTTTTAGAAACCTTTCCTAAGATCTATTCCAGGTTTTTAGGAAGTAGTCATTTGTAACTAGTCAAGGACTGTGCCATGTTACTAATCATTGCTTTATGAATTTTGTCCTATAGATTTAATTTAGCTCTGGAATATCTATTTTTTGTGAGTTTTACAAACTATTTTTAAAATATCATCTAGAACGACTTGTTGAAGAGCTTGTGGCCCATGATAAACGGATACACCAAACAACTTTTTGACAACTGTAATTATTATTGTAATTTTCTCTGCTTTTAGCGATTTAAATTTGCTTTCTTGAAATTCATTTGCGCTTAACGCAATTCGCTTGATTCAGCAGAGATTGTGACCCTCAATATATAAATATAGAGGAATTGAAATTTAACGGTTGCAGTTTATGTGGCCAAATGGATTTCAAAAAAACATTGCATTGCTAAAAACCGTCGAACTCACAATTCTTGAACTTCTTCTTGAACAAATTCTTGTGGATTCTGTGGCGCATGATAAAACAATGCAGCAAACAATTTTCTGACCATTTTTAGGGGTTCATCTTTCCTTTTATTGTAAATAGTGATTTCGTTTTGCTTTCTTGAAATTCATTGTGGTGATGATGAATTTACCAACGGCTGTCAAAGAATATGAAGGAATATTTAACATGATTCATGTACTGAGTAACTAGCTTACTGGTCCTCCATTTTGACATTTTGCAAATCTTTTATGAGATGTAATATATGAATAATAATAGATTGATATGCAAATGTTTTCTCTGGAGTTATCCATGCGTCACAGGTTGTAGTAATGTGAATGACTTGGCTAAGCCACTAAAAAGAGGTACGGAGACAGTAGCATTAATACAGATTATAGTACGCTAATCAACCCTCCTCCGTGTATGAAAAGCCAGATTTCTCTTATTATAACCTTTACCCAGGAACTTGTCAGGGTCCTGACTATACATGGCAACAATCTCAAGAATTGAACCACATATCTACATATAACTCCAGAACCAACCCATCTACGGCGCGTATATCATTGCCGTCTGACATATCTAGGCAACAATTTTTCTTCTAAATACTACCGATTAAACAACAGAGAAAACTGTGTTGGCAAGAGCTTGATCAACCACTTAGGGTGGCACTGGTTGAGTGCACACTTTTGATTTCGATAGAACCATTAATGATTGAATCGACTATCCAATTACAATCCAAATAAATCCAAACAAAAAAGCAATATATATGAAGGACTACTACTGTCATCAAGCAACGTTTCATATCCTCATAATGCCTGTATCATGGATCACTTTCGCTACATAATTAAAATCTAGATAACAGTATTTCGACGTTATTTACATAATCAAACTACTAGTGTAGGCAGAGCTCGGATTGATATATCCTTGGTGGCCATCAGAACTCAGAGTCCTCGCGTTCCATAAAATTGTGCCCGGAAGGACCATCAACAGGGAAGAGAGCAACTCGCACTACGTTCTCAGCTCCTTCAATGGGTGAGAGCTCCCCTGTACAATCCGTCAAGTTAGTTTTCACGGTCCCAAGGTGCACACTGTTCACATAAGCTACGCCATTCAACTGAAGAGCTAAAAGCCTCGCGTATGCGTTCAAGGAAGCCTTGGAAATGGAGTAAGCAGGCATCTTGAGTGTCCCTGGCCTTCTCCGACTTGAGGTCCTCCAAGAACAGGTTCAGCACCCCATCGATCTTCTGCTCTGTCAAGCCCTCTGTCTCCGACAGTTGCTTCCTCAACCCTTCATCCCTAATATACTGATGAAACAATCTGATTATGTTTGAAGCATGGAAAAACTACCAACATATCAAGAGAAATTTAATGAAGCACAGCTTAATGAAATAGTAGAATTTAGTAGAGCAGAAACTACTTATGATGTCAAGTTTGGTGCTACTGTTACTATTGTAAATAGCATGGCTGTGTTGGAACTCAGACATAGCAGTCCTGCAATGGAAGACACCATGACAATCCTGGCCTTGTGAGGGGAGAGGCGGAGGAAAGGGAGTAAGGCCTTGGACAGCTTCACTGTTCCATAGTAGTTGGTGTCTATGCACTCCTTTGCTGATTCATAACTCTCCCTTGTCCCACCCCCACAGTCGAAGTTGGCCTGCAACCAGTGGCGGAGCCAGAAAAATTGGCTGGCGGGGGCAATTTTAAAATATTTTGGGCTGGCGTGGGCAGGATAGTGAGAGGGAGGAAGAAGGCTGGCCTTATTAGTTTTTGTTTTGTATTAATTAATGGCTTTTATTGCAAGAGGGAGGAAGAAGGCTGGCGTTATTAGTTTTTGTTTTGGTTTTGTATTAATCAATGGCTATTATTGCAACAAAATTTTTTGGGCTGGCGTGGGCAGGTGCCCACACCTGCCCCACGCTGGTCCGCCACTGCCTGCAACACCAATATCAGTACTTCGACGGGGATAGATCCGGAAGGCATGAGGTAGGAATGGTTGGTTTGGTATCACTAATCAATCCTTCAAAGGCTATACAGATAAAGTGTCGTGTTTTTCTTGTTTTTGAAAATTCATCAATTGGGTTACACACACAGGCACAAACACACATAGAGAGAAGAAGTTGGGGGTGGTGTGAAGTGGGGAGAAGGAGGAAGAGGACAATAGCCAGTCCACTCTGACAGAACTATGCCTAATCATAAGATTAACACACCTCAATACCATAGGATAAACACTCTTTAAGACTAGAATGGAGAATGTGGTTACTACTCCCCACCCAACGCATGTGATATATATATATATATATATATATATATATATATATATATATATATATATATATATATATATATATATATATATATATATATATATATATATAGAGAGAGAGAGAGAGAGAGAGAGAGAGAGAGAGAGAGAGAGAGAGTACCAGAAATGTTTTGGGCTTCACATTGTTCTCTTCCATGAACTTCCAGTTTACCGCCTTTTGAATAGCAGCATTGTTTACCTACATCAACAAAATATGTTCTTATCACATTAAAAAAAAGGTAAGAAGAGCAGAAAATTCTTCAAAATCCAAGGGATAAAATTTTGTGGGTGAATTTTTTTAAAGTGCTTTTACATGTGCTTTCCACTAGCTGGTTGGAAAATTCAATCAAATCCAAGCATAGTCACAAATAACGTCTCAGCAAGTTTTTTCTCGGGTATAATGCGGTGACCTTGAAAGAAAAGAAAAAAATAAGAGAAAAATATGGTAAATTTTGAAAAAATTTTAAAAACTAAAAATAATAAAAAAATAAAATAAATAAAAAACTAATAATACAAACATCAAAAGATAAGTAGATTAGCAACAAATAAAAAATAGAAAGTGAAAAAAAATTGCTTGATATTAAAAAATCTGAAAAAACTGAAAAAAGTGAAAATACTTATTAAAGACGTTTTTTTCTGTTTTTAACGTTAAAAAAAATGTTTTTTTAAGTTTTAAATGGCTAATTAATCTATAGCATTTTTTCACGTTTTTTCCAAAAAAATATGCTTTGTGTGCTGCAAACCATAGTTAACTATGGTAGGTTGTAATACAGGTGGTAGCTAGAAACCAAAGTTTGGTATGGCAGGCTGGGCTCCAGTGAGTAAGTTGTATTAAATAGGTGCGACAAAATGTCCCATCCAAATTATGGCATTCTCAATGTGAAGAAGAATAAAAGAATATTTCATCGTCATAATGGCCTCTTAGGGCGCCTGATTAGCCAGAGGAGAGTTTCATATTCTACTGAATTCGTGAAAATTCAACCTTTCCTGGCGATCGAGTGATATCTTTTATCGATAGTAGTTTATCGACAGAATGCCCTTCACCCCCATTTCTTTATAAAACCGCTCACCCCCTAGTTTTGTGCTTGTACGAAGGTTTCATGACACATCTTGCTGGCTGACTTTTTAGTTTTATGGGAAAATACTAAATTCGCAAAAACCATTGTTTATCAAGAATTTCCTTTTTTTTTTTTTCTGGGCATATATTTTGTCTAACCGGGCAGATCCCCAAAGTAACATCTAAACATAAGAAAACATCTACAATTATCGATCGTTCTTTTGAGAAAAAAAATTGAAAAATCATCTACAATCTTCCTCTTTGGAACAAAAATAAAAACAAGTTGTATACAACAACAAAATTCGTTATAATATATATAGAGGGAGTAAAGTTTTTTATCAAATTTCAAGCACATCTTTTTTAAAAACAAATTGCACGTACGGCTAGCTGCTGCTAAATGTTTGAGACATTTAGGAGGAGATGAAGATAATCGCAGACTGTAGACCTACGAGATTTCATTTCTGCTTACCAGAATGTCGACAAACCCAAAACGTAGTTTCAAGCAGTATACGAAACCCAAAATGAAGATAATTGCTGTGCACACGTGTGTCTGCAACTCAATCTCGTGTTAATTGACTTCTCCCGAAGCAGTATATTTGTTGTGTGCGCAGATGTGTGTCTGCAACTCAATCTCCATGTTAATTGAGTTCTCTCCAAGCACTGTCGAGGGGTGGCCCGGGTGAGTGCAGAAAAAAAAAATTATATTGAAAAAATCACTTTTTTCAGTTTGGCACGACCCGTCGGTCTTCTTGACCCGACCTACGGATTGTTTGCCCGTGCCCCCCCTCTCCCTTGAAAAAAATCCTGGTTCCGCCCCTACCAAGCAGCTGGTTACATTGAATAAAGTCTAAAATGCCTTTATTAAAGGATAAAGCAAAAATTATGAAAATATTAAAGGGTTAAAATGTACATAATAAAAAAAAAATCTTAAATGCCACTTCCTCCTTTTTCTTTTCTCTAGTGCATATTGTAGAGAAAGTTGTGTATGCAGTAAAGGAGAAGGGATATTTTGTAATTTTTTTAAAATCTTATTTATAATTTTTTTTTAACTTTTTGGATTTCTATTTTTATCTTTAAAAGTTATTTTAGTCATTAACCGATGCATATAAAAAAATTTTACAGTGCATGCAATCTAACGATCGACAAGTCAATTAACGAGGGTACTTTTTTACCTTTTTTATTTCTATTTTTATATTTAGAAAGTATTTTAGTAATTAAGCCGTACTGATGCATATAAACAATTTGACATATTTGTTGTGTGCACGCTAAGTAAGATCGACAAGTCAATTAACGAGGGTTTTACAACTTATATAAATGCGCCAGCTGACTATTCATGTTGGCGTGCTCATGCTTTGAGATATTTCCTGCTTCGATTGAATCTCCTTTCTACTCCGTTTCCGATTAATCTCTCTATTTTCACAATAAGTTTGTCGTAAATTGTCGCATAATTGGGATAATTGCAGGACCAGCTCTTTCCAGGAAAATGGTGAGCTTCTCTTAATGAATTGGCCGTTTACTTTATGTCCCGTAGGGAGGAAGGTCCTGAGCTCTTGGGCTTCGAATGAGAAAGATATGATTACTTTTTATGTTGTTGCAGGAAGCACAGGGATCAGAATGGTGGAGTGGGGAGACGGTGGCGGTGGTGACGGGAGGGAACAGAGGGATCGGGCTGGAGGTGTGCCGGCAGCTCGCAGACAAGGGGCTCACCGTCATCATGACTGCTCGTCAGCCACAGGAGCACTCAATCCCTGCTCAACAGTTCCTGCAAGAAGCAGCAGAAGCAGAGAGGAAGAATGTCATCTTCCACACTCTGGATATCTCTCAACAGCAAAGTGTGCTGGATTTCGTCGACTGGTTGAAATTAAGTTTTGGGTTCGTCGACATTCTGGTAAGCAGAAACGAAATCTTGTTCTGCGATCATCTTCATCTCCTGTCTGTTTTGTGTCTGTTTTGTTCTATGGTACAGCTATCAAACGACTTATGTCTCAAGCACTCAGCAGCAGCTAGCCGTACGTGCAATTTGTTCTTAAAAAAATGTGCTTGAAATTTGATGAAAAGCTTTACTGTGTATATATATATACTATAACCAATTTTGTTATTGTGATACAACTTGGTTTTATCTTTGTTCCAAAGAGGAAGATTGTAGATGATTTTTCAATTTTTTTTCTCAAAAGAACGATCGATAATTGTAGATGTTTTCTTATGCTTAGATGTTTCTTTGTGGATCTGCCCGGTTAGACAAAATATAGGCCCAAAAAAAAAAATAAATTCTTGATAAAAAATGGTTTTGAAAATTAGTATTTTCCCATAAAACTAAAAAGTTGGGCAACAAGATTTTTCAAGAAACCTTCTCGTACAAGCACAAAACTAAGGGGTGAGTAGATTTTCAAAACATTGAAACTTTGAAAACGCTATAAAGAAATGGGGTGAAGGGCATTCTGTGGATAAACTACTATGGATCTATTCTTTTATTTTTCTTTACATTGAAAATGCCATAATTTGGATGGAACTTTTTGTTGCACCTATTTAATACAACTTACTGGAGCCCAACCTAACATACCTAACTTTGGTTTCTAGCTAGCAGCTATGTCACCTGAGTGCGGGGTGCGGGTGCCGGCGCGGCACATCTCCAAAAATTTAGGTGCGGCGAGAGTATTTTTTTATTTTTTAAATATAATAATATAAACCACAAAATTATTAAATAATTCTGCTACTACACATCTCTCAAACAATTAGCCAAAATATGCAAGATTTCAACCATCAAAATATAGGAAAGAACTCATAGTCATCCAATTTCAGGAAGCCTATCAAAATAATATTTCTGAATCATAGTATCATAGTATCAAAGTGACATTTATTTTGACAGGATAACCTTGAGTCGATCTGCAATCTGCATTAAAGCATTAAAGTAACATTTCTTGCTCTTTATAATTGCACCTTGATCAATAATTTGAGCAACATATTTTTCAGTTTTAATCTAATAAACAGGTAAGATACGCTTAGATTGTCTAAAGTATGTGAGCAGACGTAAAGTGGAAGTTCATGGAACAGAACAATGTGGAACCCAAAACATTTCTGGTTCTCTCTCTCTCTCTCTCTCTCTCTCTCTCTCTCTCTCTATATATATATATATATATATATATATATATATATATATATATATATATATATATATATATATATATATATACACACGGATTGGTTGGGGTGGGGGTGTAGTAACCACATTTTCCATTCTAGTAGTCTTGAAGAGCGTTTATCCTAAGGTGTGTTAATCTTATGATTAGGTATAGTTCTGTCAGGTCAAGTGGACCAGCTCTTGTCTTCCTCCCTTTCCCCACACCCCCAACTTTTTCTCTCTATGTGTGTGTAACCCAAATGCTGAATTTTTTGAAATAAGAAAAAACACATACTTAATTGAAAAGCACATGGTACTTTATCTGCAGAGTAGTTTTTGAAGGATTGATTAGTGATATCAAACCGACCATTCCTACTTCATGCCTTCGGGATCTATCCCCATCAAAACAACATCTTGCTTGACGTTCGCATTTCTGGAGGTAGCTAGCTAGTACTGATATTGGTGTTGCAGGCCAACTTCGGCTGTGGGGGTGGGACTAGGGAGAGTTATGAATCAGCAAAGGAGTGCATAGATACCAACTACTATGGAACAGTGAAGCTGTCCAAGGCCTTACTCCCTTTCCTCCGCCTCTCCCCTCACAAGGCCAGGATTGTCATGGTGTCTTCCATTGCAGGACTGCTATGTCTGAGTTCCAACACAGCCATGCTATTTACAATAGTAACAGTAGCACCAAACTTGACATCATAAGTAGTTTCTGCTCTACTAAATTCTACTATTTCATTAAGCTATGCTTCATTAAATTTCTCTTGATATGTTGGTAGTTTTTCCATGCTTCAAACATAATCAGATTGTTTCATCAGTATATTAGGGATGAAGGGTTGAGGAAGCAACTGTCGGAGACAGAGGGCTTGACAGAGCAGAAGATCGATGGGGTGCTGAACCTGTTCTTGGAGGACCTCAAGTCGGAGAAGGCCAGGGAGAAGTGGCCACTCAAGATGCCTGCTTACTCCATTTCCAAGGCTTCCTTGAACGCATATGCGAGGCTTTTAGCTCTTCAGTTGAATGGCGCAGCTTATGTGAACAGTGTGCATCCTGGGACCGTGAAAACTAACTTGACGGATTGTACAGGGGAGCTCTCACCCATTGAAGGAGCTGAGAATGTAGTGCGAGTTGCTCTCTTCCCCGTTGATGGTCCTTCCGGGTACAATTTCATGGAACGCGAGGACTCTGAGTTCTGATGGCCGCCAAGGATAGATCAATCCGAGCTCTGCCTACACGAGTAGTTTGATTATGTAAATAACGTCGAAATACTGTTATCTAGATTTTAATTATGTAGCGAAAGTGATCTATGATACAGGCATTATCAGGATATGAAACGTTGCTTGATGACAGTAGTAGTCCTTCATATATATTGCTTTTTTGTTTGGATTTATTTGGATTGTAATTGGATAGTCGATTCAATCATTAATGGTTCTATCGAAATCAAAAGTGTGCACTCAACCAGTGCCACCCTAAGTGGCTGATCAAGCTCTTGCCAACACAGTTTTCTCTGTTGTTTAATCGGTAGTATTTAGAAGAAAAATTGTTGCCTAGATATGTCAGACGGCATGTATATACGCGTCGTAGATGGGATGGTTCTGGAGTTATATGTAGATATGTGGTTCAATTCTTGAGATTGTTAACGAGAAATTTAATGTCTAGGTAGCTTCTTCAATTTTCTAGCCATTCCTCTCCCTTTTCTTGCTTCCAGGACGTACTGGTTGTGTGTGTGTCTACGACTACGATGCCAGAGTTGTGTGTATAAATCTAAGCCGTGTAGCCTTGTAAAAACACGTAATGAATTATCAACTCTCGTGAAGAATCGTTGAAGAAGGTGATATATCGTGGTTATCTCACCAAAACATGCTTTTTCATTTTTGTGTGTGACCCTTGTTGCTTCGTATCTCCTCTCATTATGGTAATCACAAATTCTAACATGGTATGAGAGCTTATTTTTGTTCAATTGGCTGTTATTAGATGAATATCTTCTAACATTGTATCTGTTCAATCAGCTGTTCTTAGATGAACATCTTTGCATCCTGTAAAACTCAAACCGCAACAACTATCTTTTATGAAAATCGCAAATTCAAGCAGCCATATATAGTCAGGACCTTTTCAAATGCAATGATGCTTCAACTCTTGCCCCTGACAAGTTCCTGGCTAAAGGTTATAATAAGAGAAATCTGGCTTTTCATACACGGAGGAGGGTTGATTAGGGTACTATAAGCTGGATTAATGCTACTGTCTCGGTACCTCTTTACCTACGACGCATGGGTCACTCCCGAGAAAATGTTTGCTTATCAATCTAATATTATTCATATATTACATCTCATGAGAGATTTGCAAAATGTCAAATGGAAGACCAGTTTGCTAGTTACTCAGTATATGAATCATGTTAAATATTCTTTCATATTCTTTGACAGCCGTTGGTAAATTCATCATCACCACAATGAATTTCAAGAAAGCAAAACGAAATCACTGTTTACAATAAAAGGAAAGAAGAACCTCTAAAAAATGATCAAAAAATTGTTTGCTATATTTTTTTATCATGCGCCACAGAATCCACAAGAAGTTGTTCAAGAAGAAGTTCAAGAATTGCCAATTCCAAGGTTTTTAGCAATTGAATTAAAAAAAAAAATCCATTTGGCTACATGTCCGTTAAATTTCAATTCCTCTATATCTATATATTGAGGGTCACAATCTTTGCTAAATCAATCGAATTGCGTTAAGCGCAAGTACCTTGCATTGATCATCACTATGATGAATTTCCAGAAAGCAAAATTAAATCGCTATAAGCAGAGAAAATTACAATAATAAATAAGATGATTTTCTTACAGTTATCAAAAAATTGTTTAGTGTATCCTTTTATCATGGGCCACAAACTCATCAACAAGTCGTTCTAGATGATATTTTAAAAATAGTTTGTAAAACTCACAAAAAATAGATATTACTGAGCTAAAATAAATTTATAGGACAAATGACTACTTCCTAAAGCCTGGAATAGATCTTAAGAAAAGGTTTCCAAAAAAAACTAATATGCCAAGTCAATACTTTTAAATGATGATATTACCTTAAGCAACTTCATCTATTTGAAAGAAAAAAGGATGGGATTTCGAAACACATGGAGTTGTTGTTTTCAATAAACATATTAGAATTTTGCAGAAAATAGTTAGATTCACCAATTTTTTTTCCAAAATAGTGTTTCTTCAATTCAAGAAAGTTACATAATTTGAAAAGTGTGAGATCCTTGGACTTCATTCCACCTCTTGCGTGTATCTTGCGTGTATACGTCCTTCGTAAGTTATGAACTTTCTAATTGTGATTTTAAGATTTTTTTATTTTTCTAAATGCATGGAGTTGCCAATCCTATTTTTTTTAGAATTGCAATCAAATTTTAGAAAAAATAAATAATTTTTTGGGAGTGATACTTAGTTTCTCCTCCCTTCTCTTTCTCACTTTTCATAGGGATGTAAACAAATCAGATTCGAATATGAATAAAGAAAAGTCACATTCATATCCAAATCAGAAATCTGATTTTACAATTTCAATCCGATTTTTATATTCATATCCAAACCTTAATCTGAATTTTGACCCAAATTTTGCCTATTTTCAAAATGTCAAAGCATTAGAAACAGGGTTGATGCAAATTCATATATGAATGCAATCGGATATTTATGTATAACCAAAATCCAAATCCGATCAGATGTCATTTCTTAAATGCGAATCCAATCCGATTTAAAGTACTCACAAAGCCCTGATGCAATGTGTGAGTTTCCATCATGTCACTTCATGTCACAAGCAAATTCTCTAGCTTGACAAGCAAAGCCCTTAATTGGATTTTTTTTTTCATATCTCATTTTTTTGGAACGGTTTAGCCAAATATCTGATTCAAATAAGATATGTTGACGATCCTACTTTTGGGTGAGCCAAAGGATCACTACCCACCACTCACAGTGCACCACTCAACTTACATACAACAGTCTACTACTTCTTTTGGTAAGCACTTCGTGTTGGTTAAGGCCAAGATAAGTTGGAGTTCATGTTGGCGCTCTCTCTCTCTCTCTCTCTCTCTCTCTCTCTGACCAAATGATGGGTAGTGCAATAAGTCGAGTTTGATGGTGTGTAAAAACCCCTCCTCCATTCAATTTCTTAAACCACACTATCCTGAAGAATGTTGACATGGATAGAGGGTTTTGCTGGCTAGAAGCTAATGTTGCAGAGTTTTGTGGTGGGGGATAAACCTGGAGAAGAAAAAACATCTTGTGGCTTGGGAATATGTTACTCAGCCTTCTACCTGCGGAGGTTTAGGAATCTCAGATATCAGCAAGAGAAATTTTTCTCTCATTTTAAAGTGGTGGGCATTTATCCAATGCTCCATTTCAATTTGTGTGATGGCCTTGCAATACAAATACAATTTGCATAGTCTCTCTTGTCTCTCGAATAGACAAAGAGTATCTTATTTGATGAGACCATAGACATCTATCTTCATTAAGTGCAAATTGAAGATGGATTTCATAGAGCATTTTTCTTCGTTGGCACGAGATGGCGAATGCTGTTTTTCTGTATATCGTGCATATAGCTTGCTAAAACTTCTTAATGTAAACTCGTTTCCTTGTAATCTCCTTTGGGCTGGGGGTCCTACTCAACTCAAAATAGCCTCAAAAGGTTTCGTTTTCACCTTAGAGCAGGTAACCTTTATGTTCTTGTGCCGAGGAAACTACCACTCACCTTGTGTGGTTTTGTCGAGTGTCTCAAGATCTTTATGCGCTTACCTGAGTTATGCCTTTCATTGAAGTCACAAACATATCAATAATTTGAGACCTGATCAATGGACCAGTTAGAGTGAGAAACAAAAAGAAATTGCATACCATTTGGAGAATTTGGCTGCTTACATTTTGATGGGTCATTTGGAATTTCAGGAGCGATATTATTTATATAAATGAGGATGTCTCAGTTTGGCGCATGACATCCTCCATTTTGTATGATGTCTAGTTAATTTCCCGTAACCTATGGAAAAATGGTAGTACCTTCAACTTCTTACAAGAATTAATAGCTGATTTTTAGATGTAATATCTTTTTCATATTCAACTTTTTGTTAGACTTATTTTATTTTCTTTAAGTGGGCATCAGAAGGTTATGAATCAGCAAATGAAGCATGGCTAGCCAAGGCCTTAGTGCCTCTTATCCGGTCTTCGATCTATAAGCCCACAATTGTCACCGTTCCTTCTATTGCAGGACTGTGCTGTGTCTCAACGCCTCCAAGCTTATATTGCAGTAATAGAAAGAGCAGCGTTTAGTAATAGAAATATTTGAGACATGAATGGGCTCACATGATTCCTAGAATGATTAAATATAAAAGCTTACCATTCATACACAAGTGATTCAATATGAACCATTTGCGCATATTGCATCCCAATAGAAGAAAAGATTCACACATCAATGTCAAATCGTACACCACTTTTGGACAAAGCCCAAGGGACAAGTGTGACAAAGCCCAAGGGACAAGTGTGAATTCATACACATTCTTTGTACCATATGATCTTAGTTATTTTCATTGCCTGCCTTCCATGGTTGAAGGCTGCATTGACATAATCTTATTGTTTTATCAGTGCGTAATCGATGACGAGTCAGAGGGAGGAAGAAAGTACTTCTTGTTAAAGAAAATGATACTCTAGCTGTCAACCACAATGGAAATTCAAGTGAAACGTCAAATTCAAGCCTGCACATTCTTGGCAAGATCGCTAGCACTGAAACGCCCAATCTTAACAGCTATAGCCATGGCAATGAAACGTCCAATTCAGAGGCAATTAAATACAGTCATGGCAAGTTCGAAAGCAATAGAAAGTTCAATAAAAATGCCCACGTATTGTTGTTAACCCCAGTCATAATGAGCAAGATTCAGTCAACGATTGTCAAACTGATGCGTTGGTGATAAGAAGAGAAGAGAAAAGGAAAGATCCTGCACTCATCATTAGTTCCCAAAATCTTTCATATGTTACATAAAAAATACAGCAATCACATGTTGCTGTATATAATGTAAAGATATACATGAGAGAAAATAAGAGAGAGAGAAATAGAGGCGTGAGACTTTCTTTAGTGGACGTAGGTTCTGTTGAACCGAACCACTTAATTTTTGTGTGCCTTTCTTTTCTTCTTTACCTCTCCTTCTTCTTCTTTATGGTATTAGAGCCATCGGTGAACATGGCATCCTATTTCTCAGCAGAAACATCATCCATGGGAGGTTATCCCTATCCCCTCAACTTGAACGTGTCCAACTTTATTTCGTTGAAGCTGACACACAACAATTTTCTTCTATGGAAGACGCAAGTTCTGGCTCTTATCGAAAGCCAAGACATGGAGGGCTTTCTAACCGGTGCAATCCCTGCTCCACCAGAAAATACCACTGATCCTGCCGATCCACAACAATTGGTCTCAAATCCCAGGTATGAATCCTGGCGTCGATCTGATCGCCTTATCAAAGGCTGGATCACTGGGACGCTATCTGAAAGCGTCCTTTGGTTAGTTGTAGGACTCAACTCTTCGCAAGAGATTTGGTCCACTCTCATCAATGCCTTTGCCCAGGAATCCCAAGAACGGGGTTTTCATCTCACTCATATGCTTACAACATGTAAGAAGGGCGATAATACTCTTGATGTATACGTCGGCAAGTTCAAAGCTATATGTGATGACTTGGCCGCTATAGGAAAGGCCGTTGGAGACCAAGAAAAAGCCTTTTGGCTTCTTCAAGGCTTGGGAAAAGGCTACGAGCCTTTTGTTATGGCTATGCTCAAGCCACCGGTTCCTTCTTTCAAAGAACTGGTTTCTCTCTTACAAAGTCTGGAAGTAAGAAACAAGTTTCTTAATTCACATGTCCCGCCTCAAGTTGCTTTCTATGCTCAACATGAAGGCCAAACCAGATCTCGGGGTACCTATTACAACTCTAGGGGACGAGGCCGAAACAATAGAGGACGTGGAGGAGGATATAGAGGAGGATATAACCATAATCCTAATCCGTCCCATGGAGGAGGATACAATTCAAATCCTCCTCATACCCCTAAGTTGAATGACTCAGCCAACTCCTCCAATGGCGTGCTCTGTCAGATTTGCAATAAGAAGAATCACACCGCACTGAAATGTTACAACAGGTTTAATCATTCTTTTCAATCTGAAGATGCTACTCAAGCTCTTGCAGCCCTTACTACTCATGATTCTCAAGATTCAGCATGGTTAGTCGACACAGGCGCCACTGCCCACATGACGGGAGATGCAGGTAAACTAAAGAACATTTCCCCCTATTTTGGTTCAGATTCTGTTATTGTTGGGAACGGGCAGCGGGTTCCTATCACTCACGTTGGACAAGCTGATGTCTCCCACAATATTTCCCTTAAGGATGTTCTCTATGTTCCTCATCTCACAAAAGATCTTATTTCAGTTAGCAAGTTGACTAATGATTTTTCTTATGATTTTGAATTCACCTCTGGTCGATGCATACTAAAGGACAGGAGGACAGACATAATAATGGCCACGGGAACCGAACAAGGCGGTCTCTATGCAGTAGATAATGGGAGCGACCATCAAGCCTGCTTTTCGTCTCGATTCCGACGGGTGACTGAAGATTCCTGGCATGCTCGGTTGGGGCATCCACAATCTAGTGTTCCCTCTTTTCTTAAAATTAGGAACTTGATTGATGTTTTGCCTAGTGGTTCTAGTGGTTCTCTTTCAACTTGTGCTAGTTGTCAAATGGGAAAATCTTGCAAATTGCCTTTTATTGAAAAAGATGATATTGTTCTTCAGCCATTGGAGAAAATTCACAGCGATCTTTGAGGACCGGCACCCGTTCAATCACGGGAAAAGTATCGGTTTTATGCTATTTTTGTTGATGATAATATTCGATTTACATGGTTTTATCCATTGAGACATAAATCTGATTTTTTTGATGCCTTTGTTCATTTTCACAAAATGGTCGAGCGTCAATTTGATAGGAAAATAAAAGTTTTCCAGAGTGATGGTGGTGGCGAGTACACTAGCTCCCGTTTCATAACATATCTTGACTCTCTTGGAATCAAGCGTCAATACTCTTGCCCCAAAACGCCAGAGCAAAATGGAAAAGCTGCGCGCAAACATTGTTCCATCACAGAATTGGGTCTAACGATGCTTTTTCATTCCAATGCGCCAAAAGGATTCTGGACTGATGCTTTTTCTACTGCTGTTTTTCTCATCAACAGGCTTCCCACCTCAATGTTGTCTATGAAGTCACCATTTTCTATATTGTTTAAAAAGGGATCCAGATTACTCCAGCATGCACATTTTTGGCAGCAGGTGTTTCCCTTATTTGAGAGGCTATGCTCGCAACAAAGTTGATCCAAAGTCTGTTCCGTGTGTTTTTATTGGATATAGCACTCTTCATAAAGGTTACAAATGCTTCGACCCCAACTCCGAACAACTATACATATCCAGACACATTGTTTTTTATGAGAGTTCATTCCCATTCAAAATTCATCTTCACTTTATAAAGATGATACCATCGAAAGTGACTTTATGACATTCACAGATGCTGAAATCTTACATAGAGGGACTGCACCACTTTCAGATCATCTTCCAACTGAATCTGAATCTACCCCCGATCCACGATTAAATGTTTATGAAGATCTCCAACAAAGTGTGCCACAAGTTGCATCTCTTGATGCAAGTATTCCTCTAGATCCCCAGTTGACTGAGCAACCTCTTCCTGAGCTAAGTGGAACTACAGAAAATCATGGAACTGATGACAACACTAGTCCTCCACCCACTCGGACGATGGTAACTAGATCTATAGCTGGGACTTACAAACCCAACCCTAAATATGCCAACGTTCATACTATCGATTCCAGTATTCCTAAAGAGCCAAAAAGGGTACAGCAAGCTCTAGCGCATGATGGCTGGAGAGCGGCTATGCAAGAAGAAATGAATGCATTACATTCCAATAATACTTGGGAACTCGTTCCAAGAGAACCTTCCATGAATATAGTTGGATCCAAATGGGTTTTCAAATCCAAACTTAAAGCTGATGGTAGTCTAGATCGGTTAAAAGCCCGCTTGGTCGCCCGAGGTTTCACCCAAGTAGAAGGCATCGATTACCAAGAAACCTTCTCTCTAGTCATTCGACCAACCACTATACGGCTTGTGCTTTCCATTGCCACTCTTTTCAAATGGAAAATCAAACAATTGGATGTCAAAAATGCCTTTCTTCATGGATCTCTTCATGAAACTGTTTATATGGCTCAACCACCAGGGTTTGAAGATCCTCTCCTCCCAAATCATGTTTGTCGGCTTCAAAAGGCATTATATGGACTCAAGCAAGCATCTAGAGCATGGTTTCAACGATTAAGTGATTTTCTTTTCACTTATGGATTTCGGAGCTGCTATTCAGATCCATCTATGTTCACCTTCCATGATAATCAACAGTGCCTCATTCTCTTGATTTACGTCGATGATATGGTACTTACGGGAAGCTCCCCCATCATGATTCAGAATTTTATCTCTAAGCTTGAAAGGGAATTTCTGGTTAAAGATATAGGCGCACTAAGTTATTTTCTTGGCATCGAAGGTTTGCACACTTGCAATGGTCTTTTTCTCACTCAAACTAGATATGCTCATGACATTCTAGAGAAAGCCCAAATGCTTGATTGCAAGCCGATGAACACTCCCATGGCAGCCAAACTAGATCTTATAGACACTTCGCCTTTTCTAGCTCCAACTCTCTATCGTGCTATAGTTGGAGTCCTGCAGTACTTAACTATCACCATATCAGAGATCTCTTTTTCCGTCAATTTTGTCAGTCAATTTATGCATAGTCCCACTCAAGCTCATTTTAAAATTGTCAAACGGATCCTCCGATATATTAAAGGGAGCACCAACTATGGAATTCAGATTTTCTCTCAAAGCACATTGGATTTATATGCATTCTCAGATGCCGATTGGGCCGGATGTCAACTTACTAGAAGATCTACGTCAGGATATTGCACATTCTTAGGCGCAAATTGCATTTCTTGGAGTGCAAAGAAACAATCTACAGTTGCAAGGTCCAGCGCCGAAGCTGAATATCGATCCATGGCCTCGACTGCAGCAGAGTTGACATGGCTTCTACAGGTTCTTCAAGATATTTTCATCCCAATCTTTCGAGCACCTATTCTCCATTGTGATAATATAAGCGCTTTTTATCTAGCCAAAAATCCAGTTTTTCACAATCGGTCGAAGCACATTCAAATAGATTATCATTATGTCAGAGAAATGGTTGCTTCCGGACGGCTAACGATCAGATTTGTTCCCTCTCATAACCAGATTGCAGATATCTTCACCAAAGCTTTAGGGAAAGCTCAATTTTTGGAATTGCGAAACAAACTCAACGTCACAGGCCGGTTTCGTTTGAGGGGGCGTGTTAAAGAAAATGATACTCTAGCTGTCAACCACAATGGAAATTCAAGTGAAGCGTCAAATTCAAGCCTCGCATTCTTGGCAAGATCGCTAGCACTGAAACGCCCAATCTTAACAGCTATAGCCATGGCAATGAAACGCCCAATTCAGAGGCAATTAAATACAGTCATGGCAAGTTCGACAACAATAGAAAGTTCAATAAAAATGCCAACGTATTGTTGTTACACCCCAGTCATAAAGAGCACCCCAGTCATAATGAGCAAGATTCAGTCGACGATTGTCAAACTGATGCGTTGGTGATAAGAAGAGAAGAGAAAAGGAAAGATCCTGCCCTCATCATTAATTCCCAAAATCTTTCATATGTTACATAAAAAATACAGCAATCACATGCTGCTGTATATATTGTAAAGATATACATGAGAGAAAATAAGAGAGAGAGAAATAGAGATGTGAGACTTTCTTTAGGGGACGTAGGTTCTGTTGAACCGAACCACTTAATTTTTGTGTGCCTTTCTTTTCTTCTTTACCTCTCCTTCTTCTTCTTTACTTATTGTTCATCAGTGCGTAAGCGATGACGAGTCAGAGGGAGGAAGAAAGTACCAGAGACAGATTTTTACAAAGAAAAAAGATCAAGGAGGTTGTGAACCTGTTTCTAGAGGACCTGAAGCCAGGCAAGGCTATGGAGGGAAGTGGCCTGGCTTCTTTGAAAGCTTTTGGCCCCCAATTGAGGAGCATAGCTTGTATGAGCCATAGTCATAAATAATGTTTTGCATTTTAGACATCAAACTTGAAAAAAAAGGAAGAAAACATTGTAGAGTTGTAAAATTCAAAACAAAAACTTAAAAATCAAGGAAAATAAAATAAATGAGAAAATAAGTAGATAAACAACAACTAAAAATTTAAAAAATGGAAACAAGTCGTTTGAGATAAAAACGTGAAAAACACGTCCAAAATGAAAAAAAGAGAGGCAAAAACGACAAAAGAAAAACGTGTTTGCCTGTGTTGGCGTTTATCCAGACAGTTTTTTTCGTTTTCTTTAGTGGACTTTTTTTTCATTCAAACGTATTTATTCTAAAACAATGTGTTTTTTACGACTATGGTGTGAATATGATACACTCTCTAGGCCATCTATGAAGGGGCAGAGAATGTAGCACGTGTTGCTCTTTTCTTCCTGCCGGTCCTTCTGGACATTTTTTCGTGGAGCCCAACCACTCGGAGTTCCGATTGCGACGAAATGCATGCTGATGAATACAACCAATTTTGACATATTTGTTGTGCGCATGCAACGTAAGATCGACAAGTCAACTAAGGGTTCTACAACTTATATAAATGCGCGGGCTGACTGTTCATGTTGGCGTGCTCATGCTTAGAGATATTTCCTGCTTCTTCCTACTCAGTTTCCGATTAATCCTTCTATTTTCACAATAAGCCTGTGGTAGATTGTTGCATTGTTGGGCTAATTGCAGGACCAGTGCTTTCCAGGAAAATGGTGAGCTTCTCTTCATGAAATGGCCCTCGTGCAAATTTGGGCATTTACTTTATGTCCCGTAGGGAAGAAGGTTCTGAGCTCCTGGGCTTCGACGAGAAAGATATGATTCTTTTTTTAGTTGTTGCAGGAAGCACAGGGATCAGAGTGGTGGAGTGGGAAGACGGTGGCGCTGGTGATGGGAGGGAACAGAGGGATGGGGCTGGAGGTGTGCCGGCAGCTCGCAGACAAGGGGCTCACCGTCATCATGACTGCTCGTCAGCCACAGGAACAACTCTCAGTCCCTGCTCAACAGTTCCTGCAAGAAGCAGCAGAAGCAGAGAAGAATGTCTTGTTCCACACTCTGGATATCACTGAACAGCAAAGTATGCTGGATTTCGTCGACTGGTTGAGATTACGTGTTGGGTTCATCGACGTTCTGGTAAGCAGAAATGAAATCTCGTAGGTCTAAATTATGCATTCATCTTCATCTCCTAAATGTCTCAAACATTCAGCAGCTACCCGTACGTGCAATTTGTTCTTAAAAATGATGTGCTTGAAATTTGAGGAAAACTTTACTATATATATTATAACCAGTTTTCTTGTTGTGATACAACTTGGTTTTATTTTTGTTCCAAAGAGGAAGATTGTAGATGATTTTATAATTTTGTTTTTGAAAAGAACGATCGATAATTGCAGATGTTTTCTTATGTTTAGATGTTACTTTGAGGATCTTCTCGGTTAGACAAAATATATGCCCAGAAAAAAAGAAAAGAAATTCTTGACAAAAAAAAAGATTTTGTTTCCATTGAATTTTCCAGCCAGCATATAGTGGATAGCACCATGTAAAAGCACTTTAAAGGAAATTCACCCACAAAATTTTTGCGCTTGAATTTTGAAGGATTTTCTGCCCTTCTTACCTTTTTTTTCAAATGTACCTATAATCTTCACTGCTGTAATAAGAACATATTTTGTTGATGTAGGTAAACAATGCTGCTATTCTAAAGGCAGAGGTAAACTGGAAGTTCATGGAACACAACAATGTGGACCCCAATACATTTCTGTTACTCTCTCTCTCTCTCTCTCTCTCTCTCTCTCTATATATATATATATATATATATATATATATATATATATATATATATATATATATATATATATATATATATATATATATATATATATATATATATATATATATATATATATATATATATATAATGCTGGGTAGTGCGACCGGCCGGCCGGGTTGGGTGGCATTTATTGACCACATTCTCCATTTCAGTCTTCAAGAGTGTTTATGGTGGTGGTATTGAGGTGTGTTAATCTTATGGTTAGCCATAGTTCTGGACCGGCTATTGTCCTCTTCCTCCTTCTTCCCACTTCACACCACCCCCAACTTCTTCTCTCTATGTGTGTTTGTATGTGTGTGTTTGTATGTGTTTCTCCCCATTTCACACCACCCCCAACTTCTTCTCCCTATGTGTGCTTGTATGTGTGTGTGTAACCCAACTGATGAATTTTCAGAAGCAAGAAAAACACGACACATTATCTGTAGAATAGTTTTTGAAGGATTGATTTGTGATACCAAACCAAGCATTCCTAATTCATGCTTGGGCATCTATCCCCATCAAAACATTATCTTGCTTGAAGTTCGCATTTCTGGAGGTAGCTTACCTAGCACTGATATTGGTGTTGCAGGCGAACTTCGACTGCGGGGGTGGGACAAGGGAGAGTTATGAATCAGCAAAGGAGTGCATAGACACCAACTACTATGGAACCGTGAAGCTGACCAAGGCCTTACTCCCTTTCCTCCGCCTCTCCCCTCACAAGGCCAGGATTGTCATGGTGTCTTCCATTGCAGGACTGCTATGTGTGAGTTCCAACACTGCCATGCTATTTACAATAGTAACAGTAGCACCAAACGTGACATCATAAGTAGTTTCTGCTCTACTAAAGTCTACTATTTCATTAAGCTGTGCTCCATTAAATTTCTCTTCTTATGTTGGTAGTTTAAGGTGTCCTTTTCCTGCTTCAAACATAATCGGGTTGTTTCATCAGCATATTAGGGATGAAGGGTTGAGGAAGCAACTATTGGAGACAGAGGGCTTGACAGAGCAGAAGATCGATGGGGTACTGAACCTGTTCTTAGAGGACCTCAAGTCTGAGAAGGCCATGGAGAAGTGGCCTCTCAAGTTGCCTGCTTACTCCATTTCCAAGGCTTCCTTGAACGCATACGGCAGTCATTTAGCCCTTCAGTTGAATGGTGTTGCTTATGTGAACAGTGTGCACCCTGGGGCCGTGAAAACTAATATGACGGATTGTACAGGCAACCTCTCACCCATTGAAGGAGCTGAGAACATAGTGCGATTTGCTCTCTTCCCCATTGATGGTCAACTTGTTTTGTTGTGAAAACAGGGTCCTCAAGAATATTATTGAGCAGCAAAGTACAAAAAAAAATTCTGGTAGAAGTGTACTCTAAGTTTAAATTTCAAATTTTAAAGAACATTCATACGTACAAAAAAAAAAAAAGTATTATACTTGTAATGAACCAAGCTTCTATATATGAAGTTGTTTATATTATTATTTTCCGTGCTTGATATGAATATAATCTTTTGGAAATAATGTGACACGGCGAAACTTTAGTAGCAGGGTGGACAATACCCACTGTTTTTATCGCCGTTATAGGATTTCAGTATATATGTCCCGGTTACATATACATATTATATTAAGATTGTTGAATCTGGATTATTAGATATTAGAATTTTAGGTCGATTGTGAGTATGAATTAAGGGTAGATTCACACGGGTTCCCATCGGCCATTTTATCTAGTTTTATAAAAACTCGATTTTCTGAAAGTAGTTGGCGAAGTTGTAATTTATCGGTGAACCGGTTGTAAAAATTAATAGGCACAATGATTAAAATATTCCTTAAAAAGTACAAAAACTAAGTAAAGATAAAAACTTTAAACTATTTAAGAAAAGTAAAAGAAAAAAAAAGACACATAGCTAGCTAGCGTTCTTGATCAGCCGGTGAATAGATTGATATGATCGATTTTTGTAACATTATTCCCAGCTACCAATTGAGTTTAATCTCATACATAAACGATTTTTATTCCTGGCTACCAATTGAACCCTAATTGCTCCCAACGATTTTTATGACATTTACCTACCAATTGAACCTAATTTGGGTTGCCAATCAAACAAGTAGCTGATCATTTGTCATATCTTGATTTTTCTACTTACAACTGTCCCATCAACAAATGAAGCCGCACAACTACCAACCATGCTCTCTTAAGTTTTTTTGGTGAGCCAGAGGCTACCTGCCAGCAACCTCTCTGGTAAAGTAACTAGTAGATTTGCATAGAGTGAATACATCCTCAAGGGTGTTCGCACAACGGATACAGGGACCACTAGTAGATGGTCGGTCATTATTTGGAAGTCTCTTAGCATTAACTCTTTGTATTACAAAAGCAGTTGAGGTAGGGTGATGGGATTTCCTCGTGCGCGATGGAATTTCCTCCAACTCACCCGAAGACTAGAGTGAAAACAATATATATAAGTAGATGGTCAGAACTCTTTGTATTACAAAAGCAGTTGAGGTATATATAGGTATATATATATAAGTAGAACCATAGTGGAAGCACCATCCTAAGACACCTAAAGAAGTTTTGGAAATCAGGAGTGAAAGAAAAGGGGAAGACTATGACCTTCACTCGAGAAAAACAATATCCTACAATGCATCAACTTGATATCCTACTCCGCGCTAATGGCCCAAGTTCTTTACGCAGAGGGGCATCAACCCAATGGTAGGAGTCTCACTAGCGCCACTTTAACAGGCTGTTGTGGTTAGGGGTGAAATGCCACTCGAACCACAGCTAGCTGATTCTCCCCAAAATGCCTTGAGGTGCAGCAGTTGACTGGACATCTAGGGGTAAATCACTGTTTTGGTGCAGGCCGCCAAAGTGGTATCAAATCAAACTCTGAATACTAGATATGACTCCAAAACAAAATAACAGAATTCGAGGTTGGGAGATATGCTTCATCATCGAGACGAAAAGAGCCTAGATTACGAACTGAGGCCCCTAATTGACTACAAAGGAGGTATGGGTGCTGACACAACCTGAGTTTGCAATTTGACTCCTTCCATTGATATTCCATTCAGAAGCATTTCTAGGCATTAATTTTCTAGCTTCACTTCTATGTTTCATTGAAAACTAAGCTTCATTCATAAGGTTTCGAGGCTTTCTTTATCTTCATTTCCAACTTGTCGGCCACTTGCAAAAAGCCCTTTCCGCCAACTGCTATTGTCAAATTTTGTCCACGTCTTCTACAATTCCCAACATCAGTTCAATTTAAATGAAATATTTTAAAAAGGAAAAAAAAAGCTTTTCAGGGTGTAGCAATTACCAAAAGCTAGCTAGCTTAAGGTTTATTATTTTTAATGAACTACTTCTTTATACTTTTCATTGCACCGACAGATTGTGAATCAATTTTGCATCAGCAATTCCAAACATTTCGCGAATCACCGCTTTTCATGAAGAACGTAAAATAAGATGAATAATTTACAAACTTGCCCTTAAAAAAAACATCTTGTTCAAAAAGAATGTCTACATTAAAATTTTAAAAAGTGAAAAAAAATACAGCGGGAGGGTCTTGACAAATAGAAATGAAAGTGAGGTCAGGTGGATAGAGGGTGAAGTTGGTGATAACTGATATCGTGCTTTTTCGTAAATGAAAGTGAAGCAGAGGAACAGGTGGCAGGTGTGGTGCACATCAACCGCTTCATGATAGATGTAGCATTTATTGGATGTTGGCTATAGTTTCCATCTTCCCAAAACTGGAAAGACAGTAGCATTTATCGGCAACTTGGCTACAGTTTCCATCTTCCCGAAATCAGTTTGGAAGATTGTTGCCAAGTGCAAGATCCTAGGAACCAGTGCTCTCCACGCGACGCGAATGGTGAGAGCACATATCATCATGAAAGTAAAATGCCCTCAAGCGAAACCCTTGCGTCAAGGTCAAATCACTCTACAACCTACCGAAGAAGCTGCCGATCTTGTGTGTTCTCCGACTTATCAGAAAGATGTGCTTCTATTTTGATTGCAGGAAGCGGAGGGTTCGGAGTGGTGGAGTGGGGAGACGGTGGCGGTGGTGACGGGAGGGAACAGAGGGATCGGGCTCGAGATTTGCAGGCAGCTCGCGGACAAGGGGCTGACCGTCATCATGACTGCTCGTAAGCCGCAGGAGCAACTCTCAAGCTCTGCTCAACTCTTCCTGCAAGAAGCACCGAGGAAGAACCGAAGAAGGTCATCTTCCACCCCCTGGATATTACTCAACAGCAGAGTGTGATGGTTTTCGTCAACTGGTTGAAGCTACGTGTTGGGTTCGTCGACATACTGGTAAGCGGAAACCAACCTTCGTAGCTTATCTTGAATAAGTTTTGATCTCCTAAACGTCTCCAAAGTCCAACCCTTACAAAAGCTAACCTCCACTTTTTCTTATAAAATTGGGCTTCAATTTGATAAGAGTTTATTATATCCAATTTAACCCACTTTTGTTATCGTTTGATTTGGTTTTCCATTGCGTTTATGGGAGTATATATGAAAAGAAGGCCTCCTCAAATCATGGAGGACCCTATTTTGATTGTATTGAAGACATCTTTTTCCTCATTCTTAGCAGTAAAGTTACTTTAGAAATATAAGAATATTCCACTCTACAGTTTTCGTTTATGAAGGATCAGAAACTATTGTTGCTCCTCTAGATAAACAACGCTGCTATTCAAACGGCAGTGGTTGATTGGAAGTTCCTGGAACACAACAATGTGGACGCAAGAACCTTTCTGGTACTCTCTCTCCCTCTCTCGCAACTGATCATTGTATTTTGTTCTCTTTGTTAACATCTTGTTTGGAGGTTTGAATCTCTCACACTCACAGCGCGCTTGTGAAACCGGCGGCCCTTTGAGAAACAAGAACTGATATTGAAGGTGCAGGTGAACTTCACGTGTGCTGGTGGGACATCGGAGAGTTATGAATCAGCAAAGGAATGCATAGACACCAACTACTATGGAACCAAGAGGCTGACTGACGCCTTACTCCCTTTCCTCCGCCCCTCTCCTTACAAGGCCAGGATTGTCATGGTGTCTGCCCTTGCAGGACAGTTATGTGTGAGTCTTTTAAAATCTCCATGTATATACTTATGTTGCAGCAGTATAAATAGCACAAACAGTACTAGTAGTAATCTTATTAGAAAATGGTATTATTTACTTCCTATTATATGCCAAAAAGCATGATTCATTTAGCTCTTGATTCAATCCGCATAGGCGTTCATCTTTGTTGTCGTG
Source organism: Nymphaea thermarum (assembly GCA_011799765.1). Classification (NCBI taxonomy): domain Eukaryota; kingdom Viridiplantae; phylum Streptophyta; class Magnoliopsida; order Nymphaeales; family Nymphaeaceae; genus Nymphaea; species Nymphaea thermarum. The sequence continues at coordinate 84,230 of JAANDH010001013.1, forward strand.
CTATATTTCATGCTAAAATTTCCTGACACCATACGTCCATCTGTGTTGTTTTTCTTTAGATTGGTATGGTGTGTTAGGTCTTCTATGTCATAGAATCAGAGCAATTAGAAAAAATTGCGACGTCAATGTAACCCACATTTTAACATATGAAAATGTGTGAGAAGTCTCGAAGAGTTGGAGATGATTGGTAAAAATTGGAATGAAACAAGTGGTTTTATTCCTTCTATTATAACGTGCATAAAGTACTTTACCTTGGATACCTAATTGACTAATGTGCTTGAGGCAATCAAAATGATAAAACGACCAATAATAATAGGAAATTTACATCAGCCACATAGTGTTCATTCAACTAACTGCTAATTCTCATTCAACCATTTCTAACATCCATAACTTAGTTACCACTGTCCGCTACCTTGAGACATAAAAGTACGACACCCATAAGAATCAAACTACATACATGTTAACCAAGGCAGCTACACTATGCCTCTTGAGGCAGTTCTTCTTACTACTTGTCAAACGTCTCGTACACTTGAGGATGATGTGGATGTTGATAGCCTTTCCAAGTGTGAGGGGGATGCTGCCATGTGTATGGGTACTTGACAAGCCAACTAACAATTACACATGTATTAAAAGTCAACAAAGGAAATGAGTAGTTTGGAGAGCAATTATTAGGTGCTCAGGCAATTTTCAAATTTACATGTTGAAAGCTTTGAAAATTTTATTTTAGCTCAAAAAAATCTTCAAAAAATATATATACCATGTTCGACTTTCACCACTTTGTGTCTTGTCTTGAAGATAGTCAATTTTAATGTGTTTGGTTGGCTCATGGAGGACCATATAATACAATTACTAGTTGTTGAGTGATCCCCCATTAATGAAGCAACTTGGCAACCTTCCCTTATGCCACAATGAACGAAATACCAAAAAAAAAAAAACCATATCCTTAAACTAATGAGATCAAAAAATCATATTGGTAGAAATGAAGTTTGACAAGATTATTGTCTTGCCAAATCACAACCTACAATTTTGGCATGCATACATTTGCAATAGCCAGTGTAGTTTATACATCAAATTTCAAGTTTAGAATCATGCTTCAACCGATATTGCCAAATGTTAGGGTCATTTAAACTCAAAGAAAGGGCAACAAGACTAGCATCTCAACGTCATATCAACTATTGAGAAGTTTGCTAATCCAAATTATTGTCATTGAGTGATGGGCTTGCATAAACAAGAGTTTCCACTAAATACAGTATCACACTTAGAATTCTTGAAAAAAGTTGAACAACTGAAATAAATGAGGCTCGATGAAGGGTCGGGAACAAATAAGGTATTTTAGGGGCTGTTTGGTGATAGTAACAGTTTGTTACTGTCTCGTAAATCTGCCTGAAAACACTGTAATATGATGTTCATAAATATGTTTCAATCTTTGAAGTGGATCCATGGAATAGTAAAAAATTGTTTCCATTGCCAAACGACTACAGTTGAAATGTTTGGTGAATGTTTTTTGAGTGATTGGTGAATGTTTTATGAATGTTTGGTGAATGTTTAGTGAATGTTTTATGAATGTGCCCCAAAGTTTGAGGCAGATTCATTGAACACTTGTTTTGTTATTTCATTAACATTATAATCTAATTTTTAGGGCAGATTCATTTAACACTCATATAGTATTTCTGCTGCCAAATGTCCCATTAAAAATGAAGTTTTTTAGGACAATATGACATCTCCAATGCATGACTATGGTTGCATGAATTCATTGCATAGCCAAATAGGTGGGCATGTGGCTTGTTATGTAGGTGGAAAGTTTGTGGGTGATGTGGTTAGTGGCGCTTGTGGCAAGGACCCAAAGATGAGGTAAGGAGCCAAACATGAGTGTAGAAGCCAAAGATGTGCTACCTACAAGATTTGCTATTGGTTCTTATGAATTTTGGGCTTTTATGGAGATATACTCATGAAACCTTTGAATGAGTTCATGTAGGAAATGATAAATATCATCGGATGACTTCACGGTCAAGTCCATATTTAGAGATGCCATTGCAATCGCTTGGAGCCCTCCACGTTTGGTCCTTCTCTTTTCACACCCAATTGGTTCAAAAATGTTGCCTGCACCAGTGTCATAGTCAGCTTCCATCTTAATTTAATGCTCAATAGTTTAGAAAAGATATATCTAAGTGACAGATTAAACAAGCATGACCATGATACATATGTGAGTGTTTGCGTTTGTGTTTATATACTCAAAAAGTATGTAAAAGTTTTAACGAACTTGTGATATTACATGGATTCAGATGAGCTCTTCATTGTAAAGGAACCACAATCTTCACATGCCATGTTCTAGTATCCAGGGAACATGCATGGTAAAGAATTCACACATGATCGCATGTAGAATTCTTTGCACATTGTTTTGGTTGCCGAATACTACCATGTGGCTTGGCTCACCTTTTTTTTTTTAACAAGTAAACGACATAATCTAGTTGTTTCATCAGTATGTAAGGGATGGAGAGTTGAGAAGGCAACTGTCAGAGACAGAAGGCTTGACAGAGCAGAAGATCCATGGGGTGCTGAACCTGTTCTTGGATGACCTCAAGTCTGAGAAGGCCATGGAGAAGTGGCCACTCAAGATGCCTGCTTACTCCATTTCCAAGGCTTCCCTGAATGCATACGTGAGGCTCCTGAGCCGTCGGCTGAAAGGCATAGTTTGTGTGAACAGCGTTCACCCTGGGATCGTGAGAACCGATATGACGGATTTTATAGGCAATCTCTCCCCCACTGAAGGGGCTGAGAATGTGTTGCGAGTTGCTCTCTTCCCTGTTGGTGGTCCGTCTGGACACAATTTCTTGGAACGTGAGGACTCTGAGTTCTGATGTCCATCAAGCTCAGACCAACATTAAACCCCAAATTTATGCAAGTACTTCGATTATGTACTCTATACTTCATGTCCACTTTTAAATGTATGGATCATGGTGCTCCTGTGTATTTAAGTTTGGTGTATTGGTTTCTAACTTGGATTGCAATTTGATACATTAAGATCAATACTAAATGTAGAGACCTAATGAATTGGACAATGCTTTATTTGGTCGGGCAAGGGTTATTGGATGAGGCATGACTTCTCTCTTGTTTGATTCCTTGTAAGTGCGGCTCTTCCATGTGCCATTGAGATATATTAGTTTGACGGATCCCTAACTCTCTCTCTCTCTCTCTCTACATATATATATATAATCATAAGAAAATATTATAATTATATATACAAATCAATAAAATATATATTAAAAATTATTATCGGACCCACCCAGGCCGGCTCAATAATTGATTGGGCCGGCCCGGTGTCCTTTTTTGCGGGTTCGAGTCCAGCCGAATACTGGGTACTCGTCGGGTAATCGACCTGACCAGCCTTAACTATGGTTATCAAAAGTGCGGTAAAATTTATGAAAAATCCCTTTTCTCAAGAAGTGTTGGTAGATATAAAATCCAGAAGACATATCCCAAAAAAAAATTAAAAGCAAGGTTGTCCTATGTAACCAAAGAAGAAGTTAAAATTTAAGAGAGCCTTTGGATGACATAAAATACTGTTTTGAAGCAAAACCAACTTTTTTAGAGTGTTAGAGTGACATCAAAATTGACAAAATCTGGGGTTTTTAAAATACAGATTATTCACAAAAAGACTGGGTTTTGGTTGTATCACAAAAAAGCATAACCAAGTTTCCAGAACTGATTAAAAAAATTGGATTTTATAAAACCAAGTTTTCACAAAACTGGTTTCAATTTAAGGGTGTCATCACAAAGTTTGCTAAATTTTCTGCCACTAACTGTTGAATGCGCAAAAATGAGGTCCATGCACTGGACTAGAGAAATGGACTTGAAACCTTTGCAAAATTTTCTTTTGCCTTTTGATTTTTTAAAGATGTGAAATGTGTGTAGATTTGATTTTCTTTCTTTTGTTTTCCCCTGGGGAAGCCCTCAAGAGGAAAAAATCCGGGTGAGATAAGTACGGTAAAAGTAACAAAAACACGGCTACTTTTACATAGACCTATAAAATAACTGTTTTTTCATTCTGTCTGCACCACCACAAAAATATTAGTGCAGCTGTTTGTTTTATTACGTTTGAGTAACTGTAATTTCATGTTAAGTGGCCGTACTTTCCTACTTGTGGGAAAGTACACATTTCTCCCATGAGTTGGTGAACCAAATTCCTCATCAAAAGTTTTTGGAACTTGATTTGACTGTTTTCAAGGCCATTAATCTCTCCCAAAGGTTGGGACAGACTCACAGAACACTGATTCCCAATGTTTGGAATACTCATTGTTCCTCTTGCCAAACACGTGTTGAAGTTATTATTGAGCACAACTTTGCTACACTTATGGCAACAAGGCTGTGAGAGAAACACAGTAGGACGCTGGAAATAAGAAAGCATGAGCGAATCTACACGGCAAGACAATGAAGAGCAGGATCATAATGAGAGTGAAAGGAAATACAGCTGAAATTAACCATAAAGAGATTTCGTAAGCCCACATTGAAAGATTCCGGCCGGTACCTTCTATAATGCCGGTTGGAATGGGAAGAACTACTGTTGACAATGCGGCAAAATCTGGCTTCAAGGAGGGCTTTGTTGATTTGGAAGGTACTATAGATTGAGAAAAAGTATAAAAAAACGTGATTCGGTTGGCAAATGAGAGCCCAAGTGCAAATAGAAACCCAACTCAGTTTCCTTTTAGTAGGAACACCCTTACTCTGCAGAAGATCCAACTCAAATTCAACTACTTAAGATTTTTAAACGATGAAATCGCAATAGTAACACAAAGTACCCAGAAATGAAGAAACATAAATGAAAGATATTGGGATGGATTCATGAGCCTGTGGATAGAAGACCAGCGGTCCTCAGTTCACTTATTGAGCACGAAAATCAGACAAACACAAGAAGTTTGGCTTGGAAACCAAAAACTATTTGGTGATCATTAAAAGCTAACGTCCTTGCTTTCGAGGAAGTTGTGGCCGGAAGGTCCACCGGGAGGGAGGAGAGCAATGCGCACCAAATTGGCGGCGTCTTCGGCCGGAGAGAGATCGCCGATGCCAAAGTTCATGTCAGTCATCACGTAGCCAGGGTGCACGCTGTTGACACAAGCTTTGTCATGCAATTGAAGGGCCAAGAGCCTCGTGTATGCATTCAACGAAATCTTGGAGATGGAGTAAGTGGGAAGCTTAATGGGCCACCTGTCCATCCGCTTCTCAGACTTCACATCTTCAAGAAACATGTCCAATACCTGATCGATCTTTTCCTCTGTTATCAGACAGTTGCTTCCTCAACTCTTCATCCCTTAGAGGCTGCGACACATTGTTGATCTATTCACAAACTTCATTCCCAAGAAATCTTGTGAAGCTTAACTTTTATTTAAGAAAGGTTGGACAGAGTTGTCTATATATGGTGATTGGTAAAAACCAAACCGATAAATCAGAGACAAAATCAGACCCTTTAAATATGCTATTTAAAGTGTTTTTCTTCAAATCTAACCTTATTAATATGATCTTAAGGACAAGTTGATGCGATATATATATATATATATATATTAAGTTGTTCATCTTTTAGGTTTCAATAATATTTTTATAATAAGAACAAAAGAATCACTCTCATAACATCAACATTTTGATAATAGAAAAATCAACATTTTTCATCCAAACAACTTAATTCAAAACATGTTTTATATCAAAATAGTTTTTATAAATATATTAAGATGTTTATATTTTATTTCAAGTATTTTTTTACCAATAAAATTAAAGAGTCTGTTTTTTTATCCCTGACCTAAGTTCTCTCTCATTATATATATATATATATATATATATATATATATATATATATATATATATATATATATATATATATATATATATAAATATATATATATATATAAAATATTGCAGATGTTGATGAATATTTTGAGATTTGGTTTAACTTACCTTTGGGGTGAAGGAGTATGCCATATGAGCAAGGGGCCTCCATACATATAACAGACTATGAACGTATAACTCAACTCTGGGGTGAACGGCAGTGGTAGAGCCAGGGGGGCTGACTGGGGTCTTGCCCTGCCCCCTCCGCTGGTAAAGTTTTGAAAAAAAAAAAAAATTGCCATGTAATTTATGCCAAATTTTTACTTGTTGGCCAAAATCTTGAAAATTATATAACATAATCTACTAGGGTGTTTTTGATGGTTTGAAATTTTGTTACAGAACGAAAAATTTCGGATTCATAAATCCTTTTTAAACTGGAATGGAATAAAAAATTCTAGGTTTCTTTTTCCTAATTTTGAAAACGAAATACCATGTTTGTTTGGTAATTCTAATTTCTTAAAAATTAAGTATTTTGATTTTAAAATTCCATGATTCTGGGTATATCAAATGCCCCGTTAGAAAAACAAAAATCCTATCTTCACTAGCAGTGGAGAGAGGCCCTTAGTATGAAAAAGCTGATGATCGAGCTCAAATATGACACCCACCAACTAAGTTAGATTTACTTTGAACTATTAGTAAAAGTTAATATTCAAGAATTGGAATCTTACACACAGTAGTCCATATCTGGATGAGACGTTGACAATCCTTGGCTTGTGAGAAGAGGGGCGCAGGAGAGGGAGCAAAGCCTTGGTCAACCTCTTGGTGCCATAGAAGTTGGTCTCCAGGCAGCCCCTAGCCGACTTGAATCTGTCTGAGGTCCCGTTCGCCCATACAAGATGTCCCTGTGCATAATCGTTTTCACAAGGTTACTGGAGAAGGATAATTAAAATTTTAATTTCTCTAGTTTTTTTGTTTTTTTTTTTGTGACTTGAGTGTTCTGGATCTGGGATTATCTATCAACTCTTAAACATCCTAATTACCTGTTCTATAAGTGCTTATTTATTAAATTATATGTGTGATTTCGGCTAATGAACAGTACATGACTCGACATACTTAACTCGAACCCATCTCTAATCGTGTCTGAGCAAATTGAACAGAAATGCTCGACTATGGCACCATTAGTTAAAATTCTTGAAAAGATGGCGATACATGGGAGATTGAGTTTAGGGCTGTTTCGGGACTTGAATGAGAAACCATACATTTGTCAACTAGAATGTTGTGTAATCACTATCTCACACAAATCAAATTGACGACCAAACTTTCACTGGCCCACTAATCTGACCAGCTACGAGAGTCCTATAGCTGATAACGCAGGCATCCTTTCACATCAGCCGACATTAACATAGTGAAATGCATTTATGAGGCCAATAATTGGACTGGTAGGGCTTTGAAAAATTTTCATTTTGAATTATTTGTAGTTACCTTTTCATTCCATTAATGGCCGTGATATATGGTAAAATCCGATGACTGATCACAATGTGAAAGTGTGGAGCCGTATTGCTTTAATAAATAATCCGACAAATGCAAATTGTCGGCCCACTTGTCATAAAATCTTAGTGAGGTAACACGTACCACCGTATTTGCTTTTCATTTTTAAATTAAAATCATTTTAGTTAAATTTTTCATTTTTAAAATCAATTTTAATTACCTTCTCGTTCCTTTAAAACAAAAAAATATTCAATGTTCAGATAATAGTCATGGGCACCAAATCTATAGAGTGTCAATAGCTATGTTGTCATGGGCACGCCTACTTCATGGAAAATGAAATGTCACAATCCCTTTTAATTAAAGTTTTTTTAAACTGATTATGAAACAAAATTTTAAAAACCTGAAAACCGAAAAGATTCCACAAACAAAAGATTTATTTCTGACTTGACATTGAGTTTGTGGAGCTGAATATGTGTGTGTGTGTGTATGAGTGCGTGCGCAAGTTTGTTTCTTTATTTTGATGTAAACATAACTTGAATTTAGCAGGAAGGGGAAGTAGATACGGAAGATAAAGTTCTCTAGAAGTTTAGGAGCGTAGAAGTGATGTTTTATATAAAGAAAGACAAAGAATTTGCTCACACATATAATATTTCATGGGTGTATTAAATCTACCACTAACTCTCAAATTCATTTAGCTCATCGGCCACTGCACAATCCACTAGCAATATAATATACAATTTTTTCCCCTTAATTCCTGACCCGTAGAAAATAATTAAATAAAACACAAAGTTGAAAAAAACCGTCTATTGTGATATCTAGCAATGCATTTTTAAGAATGAAAGATCAACCGCCTAAAATTTCTGAATATTGAAAGACCCGGATACCCAATTATTCAACGAAAAATTATAGGTATCCATTCATCTAATCTAGACCTCAGTCATGCAATTAGGTTTTCCAAAAACAATTTTGGCAAATTGATCTAAGAAAAGGAATTCATCGCACAGAATGCTTGCTCAAAGCATCACGTATTGTTTAAATGGCCAGTATGCTGTTGAAGTTGAAACTGCTCTACAAAATTCTCTTGCTCTCACATGACGTCTAGTTGCAATAAACATTAAAAATAAGTAATTATTGACCTTTGAAGGAGGTGTCATGCGATTATGAATAAGCTAATATGAAATATTAGATTAATTTTTCCTAGATTAGAGAGAGAGAATGCAACTGCAACCCCGTTGTCCTCAAAGATTATAGGGCTTCTCCTTCAACCCGACGCATTATCCGCATGTTGCGGGACTATACTCTGACACTCCTGGTCCGATCAGCTATGCTACAACATAGTTTGGGCGAGAAGAAGAGAGAAAGAGAAGACCCCTCAACCCTTTGAAAAATTGTGCAATGACTAAAATACACTCAATAAAATAAAAGAAACTTTTGAAAATAATAAAATTGTGAAAAAGTTTAAAAAATCTAAATTACTTTATAAAAAATGAAAACAAAACTCTAGGCCCTTTAGTGCAACTTGATGAGTGCACAGATGTCTGTACACGCAACGCGATCTCTCTGTCAACACTGAAAAGGGCAATGTCCATGTGAGCACGTTCGGTATTCAAACAGCGACAGATCCAATGCCCTCGTTGACACCCTAATTGGGGGAACAGAGAGTACCATGACAGCTCTTTTGTCGTCATCGTCCCTTTCCACGACGCCCCAATCTATCGCCGAGTTGTTAACACCAGCATTATTTACCTACAGTCAAATCATGCATATCCATCACCTGATAAACAAAGGGACCATCCTCCCTGATCAGTGATCTCCTTCCAACATGTAAAAAAATTTACCAGAATATCGACGAATCCAACATGTTGCTTCAACCAAACGACGAAATCCATCACACTCTGCTGCTGAGTGATGTCCAGGGAGTGGAAGATGATCTTCTTCTTCCTTTCTGCTTCTGCTGCTTCTTGCAGGAACTGTTGAGCAGGGACTGGGAGTTGCTCCTGTGGCTGACGAGCAGTCATGATGACGGTGAGCCCCTTGTCTGCGAGCTGCCTGCACACCTCCAGCCCGATCCCTCTGCTCGCTCCCGTCACCACCGCCACCGTCGCCTCACTCCACCACTCTGCTCCATCTGCTGCCTGCAACCAAGAAGACAAACACCATATATCTGTGATTTCATCAAAGCACAGAACACAGTAGCTAGCTTCTGAATTGCTGATCAAAGATCAAGTTCAAAAACAGCAAAGAAGAAATCGAACCAAAGTAGCCCCTGCTGCATGCTTAATCTCTAAACATCCTAAATAAATCAACTAAAATTCTTCACTGCTCTCACCATTTTTGTCCCCCCTCGTCTACCTTTATGAGAAAGCACCGACAGCCTCAAAAGATGCAGGATTATATATATATAGTCGGACCAATATGCTAGGATTCACAATTTGGTGAAAATTAGCTCCCTTACTGAGAACATGTTTTCTTACAGTTAACCTTGTTTACCATTAAAGGAAATAGGCCCCGCGGCTCTCTCACGACCAATATTTCTTCGTTGGCTTTATGTGAAGTTATCATCTACTTCTTCTACATTAGCATTTATTCTAAGTTCATGCTTCTCTCCACGTGANAATACCAAATTCTAGCATGTCACCATGATTTGTGAGTGTCTATTGAGTTTATTTTAAAAATTGAAGCAGATTTATATAATACTGGGGTCTAGTGCTTAATGAAATTACTTAAATTTTTTGGATAGATTTATTTAACACTCACAAACTGTTGTATCATCACAACAGTCCTTGCATGCGCACCCCAGTGAAACCAACATACATGCACCAATGAATTTCGAGTCATTTTTGTCATTTCTGAAAAGAAAAATTAGATATTTGAGAGATTTATTTTTTTTATTTGCCTTTCACCTTTTTTTTCCCTTTTATGAGGATTTATCTATCACATGGTAGAGGCATTTTTGTCATTTTACATCTACAGGTGGCGCATAGAGCCAAATTGGTTGAGAACATGCATAGCACACCCTAATCATGATTGTATGAAATTGGCTAAAAATAAGGCAAGGAGACGCGTTTGTGGCAATTTCTGGTCGGGTTAGTACGTTGTCTTTTTCAATTTTCATTATTAGCTCTCTTAGCTTTCAATTCCTACAAGACAAAAGATAGACATTTAAATTATACGGCACATATGATACGCGTCTGCTTGCCAACATTCCATTTCAATTGGAATAAAATAAAATATATTTGGTTTCCTAACAAGAGAGAGAGAGAGAGAAAGTAATATAAGGGTTCTAATGTCAACATTGTTTTGTTTCAAAAACACGAGGAGTTTTTATTTTTTTGTGGAAGCAGAATTATAGTTTTAAAATTTTAACAAGGGTCAAAATATAAATTTTCAATTCTTTTATATATAAATTAAACTAAAATTTATAATTTGTTTTAAATATTTAAAAATATCAAGAGGGGCCATGACTACTGCCGCCCCCCTGCTAACTCCACCGCTCCCAAAAACTTCCAATTTACCTCAAGATTTAGAACAGCTGCATTGTTTACCTGCATCGACAAAATATTTTCTGAAAGGTAGACAAAATCAATGAAATTATAAATTTGATTTTTATTTAAACAGATTTGGTTTAAAAAAGGATCAGCAAAAGAATCTTCACTCCATCATAATAATTTCTTCCAATTTGTTGCTTTCTACTTTATGCTCATGCATGATCATCCTGGAAATTCATTTGAATCCAATTATTCTCTTTTTTTGACCCTTTCATGTCAGCTATGGAATTAATTGTTCTTTAATACAAAAATACATATAAACTCATCCTGCTTAAATTCGATTGATTTCAGATCTTATAAGGTACAAAGCTATATATTAATAATAATATGTATGATTCTTGTGCGCACTATTAAAAGGTGTCCAGTTTAATGATCTATGAAGTTCTAACTAATATTTATGTCCTACCTGTTTCCGAAATATCAAGACTCGTTTCTCATGAAGTCACAAGGACCCATGAAACTCACAATCTTATTTTTCAGTATATAACAATAACTGTTCTTCTTGTTAGCGATACAGTACCATTGCCCTTTACATCCTGATGTAATTTTTTCATTAAAATAATACACCATTTGAACTTATTCACAACAGGTGTCGTGCCGCAGTGGTATGCCAAATTAATATTAGGGATGTACAATGAACTGAGTCAGGACTCAAACTCGCTTGTGTAAGCTCAACTCGAGTTTGAGGTTGAGTTAAAACTTGACTTGTATACGAGTCGGGTTCGAGTTACACGAACTCAACTTATTTAAACTCGAATCAACTTGTGTCAATCTCCAAGGGCATGTCAATAATTTTTTTCTGAATTTTAACATCCTTTTTGTGGTTGTTATTTTCATTTTAAGAACAAACTTAAACAACTTGGGCTCGAGCTAAGGCAGAACGTAGGTTTGCCAAGTTTAACTCCCGCCGAGCAATATGTGACTCGAACAAAAATTACTTTTTTTTCCCCCCCATTCTTGATAATATAAGTAGAATATCCAAAGATAATCTCTGATGCATCTTAGTGCGGAACACTACTCCGTTGTCCATAAGTTTTTAGTATACTTAGTCTGTTATAAATACATTTATGGATTCTGTAGTTTTCAAAGATAACTTAAAAAGGTTGCAATGATCGAAGCTGGTTGTATGCACATTGCTCTGCATGCATATAGTGCGAAATAACTCTTTATAAAGCGAAAAAAAGGAAGATTTGAAAAAGGAGAAACATGTCATTTCAAAGCAGATAGTCACAACAATATAAGTCCTAGTTAGACATTCTCTTATATAATGTCACAGCTGGTCTGACAACATTAAGCTTTTATTGACAATGTTTTGAGTTGCTACACAAGTAGTCTCAACCGTATTGATTTTTACTAACATTTTGCAGAAAAATCACCGTCACAAAAGGTGTCAATTGTTGGTTGAAAACTACTTAAAGATCTTTAGATTCTATGAAACTTGGAATTTCATGAAACCTCAATAGATATCCAAGTAAGAAACTAACGAAAATTAAGGATGATAAGATGCAATCAGTGCATAGATAGAAGTCCAGCGACACATAGTCCTTAGTTCAATTTTGAGAAAAACTTGAACCCCACCATACACTTCTTCTTGAATATCAAACTTCTGATCATGATGAGAGCCCGACATCCTCTCTTACAGGGAGGAGGAGACTAATGTGCACTATTGACACCGGCTCTATCATGCAATCCAAGGGCCAAGAAACACAATGCTCGAGACGGAGTTCTAAGGATCCATTCTTTTTGTAGACTGCATAACTTCAGGGTTGTTTGACAGCAAGATTATAGGGCTTTCACACTCAAACGGTGAATCATGAAACATTAGAACTAGTGCTCCACAAATCTACCTTAATTTTGGACAGATTCAAAAGACAAAACTACAAAGAATCACTGCTACAAAATGACCTTTCAAGCAAGCTGATCCAATAGATCATCAAAATTTTTTGCTCTAGCAAGCCCTTGGTATCACTCAATTGCTACCATGATGTATACCATGCAAAGCCCCCGTTGCATGACATGTTGACCCCTAACCCACTTTTGGTTCACGGCAGGCACCATGCACGCATGTTTATATTGTGCACACACTTTCGCTCATTTGCTCCCTTAACTCATCCCTTAAAAGCTGTCGCCACCATTATAGATTTACGGTCATACAACAGTACTCATTCCCGAAAAATTTAGTCATATTTTATAATATTTTACTCTTGACGTTTAGGAAGCCTTTGAGCAGAAAAACTATTGACGTGTAGTATGTGCAAGATCAGAAAAGAAAAGCCGTATGATTCATTTTGAATCAATTAACGATATTAATTTACATTTTAAACTTTTAATATCTCCATAACTCCCTTTTTATCTTTATAGAAACCTTTACTTTTTAGTTTTTCAGGGTTATTTTGGTCATTGTACATCCATGCACACAAATAAATACTATGTTTTTGGTAAGACGTGTAGTCAGAAGATGACACGTATAGATAATGGGAAGTGAAGAAAAAAAATTCCTCCCATTATTTTTTGGTCAGTTAGTTGAATGGAGAAAATTATGTGCCTGGAGCTTCTCAGTTGTCACCTCCTAGTAATTAACCATTAAGTACTACAGATTAAGAAAAAATCTAAAAAATGTGATTAGGTCGGCAAATGAGAACCTAAGTGCAAATAGCAAGCCAACTTCGATTCGGTTTAGTAATCCGCATCTCAATCTGCTGGAGATCCGACTAAAAATTCATCCTACTGAAGATTTTTAAGCAATGAAACTGCAATTACATCACAAGATATCCAAAATGAAGAAAGATGAATGAAAGATATTGAGACGGATTCATGAGCCTGTGGATAGAAGACCAGCGGTCCTCAGTTCACTTGTTGAGCACAAAAATCAAACAAACACAAGTTTGGCTTGGAAACCAAAAACTAATTGGTGATCATTAAAAGCCAACATCCTTGCTTTCGAGGAAGTTGTGGCCAGAAGGTCCACCGGCGGGGAGGAGAGCAACGCGCACCAAATTGGCAGCCCCTTCTGCCGGAGAGAGGTCGCTGATGCCGAAGTTCATGTCAGTCGTTACTTAGCCAGGGTGCACGCTGTTGACACAAGCTTTGTCTTGCAATTAAAGGGCCAAGAGCCTCGTGTATGCATTCAACGAAATCACGTGGCCCTGTCCATCCCCTTATCAGACTTCACATCTTCAAGAAACATGTCCAACACCTGATCGATCTTTTCCTCTGTTAAGGCCACCATATCACAGAGTTCCTTCCTGAACTCATCATCCCTTAGAAGCTGCGACACCAACATTGTTTATCTATTCACAAACCTCATTCCCAAGTAATCTTTTTATATTTTAGTTTGTGTAACTTTTACTTAAGAAAGCTTGGATAGAATTGTCGATATATATATATATATATATAATCTAGCTCAAATATGACATCGACCAACTAACTTAGGTTCACTTTGAACTATTAAAAGAAATATTCAAGAATTGGAATCTTACACACAGTAGTCCATATCTGGATGAGACGTTGACAATCCTTGGCTTGTGAGAAGAGGGGCGCAGGAGAGGGACCAAAGCCTTGGTCAACCTCTTGGTTCCATAGAAGTTGGTCTCCAGGCAGCCCCTAGCCGACTCGTAGCTGTCCGATCCGCCATTTGCCCATGCAAGATGTGCCTGTGCATATATAATCGTTTTCACAAGGTTATTGCAGTGGCATAATTTGGTTTAGTTATTTTTTTTTTCCTGACATGAGTGTTCTGGGATATATCATCTCTTCAACACCCTAATGATCTGTTCTACAGGTGCTCATTTATTAAATTATACATATAATTTCTAGTGGGGCTAATGAAGACTAAATGACTTCGCAGACTTAACTCGAGTTCAATCTTGTTTGAACAAACGAGTTTAAACTTCGGCTCGAACTTATCGTGGTGGTGAAATGGAACGGAAACACTGAAATCTTACGCAATTAGTTCAGATTCTTGGAGAAGATGGTGATGCATGGGAGATACCTTAGATCTAGAGGCCGAAGCCCCTTTTCTTTGTTCATGGTGTTAATAGATAGTCTGTAACATATAACAATACCACCTTACCAGCAAACATCCTATAAAATCAGCGGATATTTGTTACTTGTTCGCAACTCGATCTCTTTCCTAACAAATCAAAACACCTGTTGAAAGGGAATTGAAAGGGAAGGACAGACAGGTGTTCAGTATTCTTCAGGAGGGGGAAGAAAGAGAGAGAGACTACCATGACTGCTCTTTTGTCGTCATCGTTGCTTTCCACGAAGCCCCAATCTATGACTGAGTTGTTAACACCAGCATTATTTATCTGCAGTCAAATCATACATATCCATCACCTCATAAACAAAAGAACCACCCTCGCTCTCCTTCCCACATGTGTTAAAGTTCACCAGAATATCAACGAATCCAACACGTA
>JAANDH010001014.1:0-30520 GCA_011799765.1 Nymphaea thermarum
GGGAAAGCAACAAATGCTCCAACGTATGAAGATGCCAAAATCTATTCCAAAGGGAAAGAAACTCTAAATTGTAATCAAGATCCAAGATTTTTGGATCTTGACAGACCAGCCTGAAATCTTCTATTTAGTATTCTTTCCTTTCTCTCAGAATGGTTGTAAGAGAGCATTCCATAATCCTTGAGTATAGTAGAGAGGAAAGTCTCCGTGGACGTAGGTCGAGTTTGACCGAACCACGTAACTCCTTGTGTTCTCTCTCTCTCTCTCTCTCTCTCTCTCTCTCTCTCTCTCTCTCTCTCTCTCTCTCTCTCTCTCTCTCTCGTTCATTTTTACAAAAAAAACCTGTTAAAGTTTGAGAATTCAAGCATGTCAATTGAAAAAAACCTGTCATGTAAGCCTTACTGAGGAAAAATAACTACATTACGAGTCTACGAGCAGCACATTACGTGTGACGCTGAAACAAATGTAGAATTCACATGAAGCAACAACGAACCAGAGCACTTGATAAACAACATGTGAAGAAGGCAAAGACCCACAAGAAAAAAAGGAAGCCATGCTTTGCCGACGATAAAAGCATCATCAAAGGAATGGCCAGAATCCCCTTTCACAGACGCTGCCAAAGGGGGTTCAGAAGCCCCATTTTGGCAACTAGAGCTCCGGTGGCTTCTTTGCACAGAGATGATGAGGCGTAGACGTGGCCTTTGCACAGGGGACACAGAGGCCTTGACGATGCACAACTTTGGTTTCAAGAACCTCTGAGCTTGGGACCTAAGTTGCGCATGCACTTCTCCAAGCAATGAAAGGAACGCACAGAATGACAGAAGCAAAAACATGAAATCGAATCATCATTCCAAGAAGCTCAATGAGGAAAAGCAATCAGACCTGCTCCTCGGTTGGAGTTCTCAAATTCATGTTTTTTTTTTTTAAGAAGAAGAGTTTTCATTTTTTTTTTTTGAGAACCGAGAAAGTGAGAGGGGAGCCGAGGAGCTAGAGAAAACTTGAGAGATTGAAAAACTGATATAAGTGGGGCTGCCGATGTCAGCCCCTGCTTGCATCGGCCTGGCGATGGACAGACAACGCGAGAGAGAGAGAGAGAGAGAGAGAGAGAGAGAGTTACCGGAGAAGATGAATATGCAGATGAAGCGAAGCGTCGAGCAGCAACAACACCCACGAAGACGATGCTTATGGCCGACAAAAATCCGCGGAGATTTTTTCCCAAACGCGACTGAATTATAGGAACGTTTTATCCGCGTTTCAAACATGTGGAAGGAAGTCCTCGATGGACTTTTTTCGTGGCCATCAAATACCTCTTAGGAAGACAGCTTAAAACATTTGCTAGCACCCCAAAGTTCCTTTGATAGCTCTGGATCCTGATTTTAAATTTTAGGATCTTATATCCAAGGATTCAGAAAATGTGGTTTCTAAAAATCACGTGTGATGATGCAAAGTTTGCGTTCCCTCTCTCTAATTCCCCTCTGACTCCTCACAAGTGAAGGACATTTCTTTGTTGGGGACATTTCTTTTGTGGGTGAGTTCTCCTCTCTCTCTCTCCCTCTAGACTGCCAAGTATAGATTTTCTTTCTCACTCTCTTTCATAGATTTTTTCAGCCATGAAAGCGATCTTGTGGAGGACTATTCCATCATGTCTGGATGGAAGAAAAGAGAATGAAATAACAATAATCTTTTGTTTGGTTAATTAATTAAAAAGAATAGAAATGACATAAAAGTAAAAAACTTGTTTGTTTGTTTGGTTGCAAATGAAGGGAAAAGAAAATGAAAAAATGAAAAGGATGCTTTAATATAAATCAAATCCCTTCAAAATTGGAGAGATTGGAAACGAAATGAATGGCTTGTCATTTTTAAAATCTCTTTTTACTACCTTATAGGTAAATCATCACAGCAAAAAAGCTTTTCTAAGTTTGTCTCTTTTTTATTTTCTACTTATCTTTCTACCACTGTTTATGAAATGTAAAGTAATATAAGTTTTATTATCCAAATTTTAATAATATTTTTTTATCCAAACACAACCAGATTCTTGTGTCAAGTGCGACCTCTAGGGTCGTGTGATTTTAGGTGAGGAGGATGGAGAGAGGGCGCAATGATGATGGGGAGGCGAATCTCGAACCTCTCTGAAGGGGTGGCGGAAAGGGGATCGACAGAAGAATTGTGCAATGGTGGTGGAAGTAGTGGGAAAGGAAGGGAGACTGGCGGCGGAGATGGAGGAAGAGGCGAAGGGAGCGGGTCGTCTAGTGGTGGAGGATCCGATCGAAGTAGGATGGGAGAGTATTTTAAGGAAAAGCTGAAGGCGAACCCTGCGAATCCTCTGTTTACTTTGCCGATGAGTACGGGAAATGCTTGCACGAGGTTCGTTGAATTCGTTCTCGTTTTTATCCATTTGCAATCTCCTATTTGGCGATAACTGCGTCTGTTTACGGTTATCTGCGCTTAATTGCCTTCATTCTTCCCCTGTAAGGAAACCAGAAAGAAACCCTCTTCGTTGGTCTCCCTTGTATAACTTGAAGAATATGATATGTGATATGCAGTTGTGGGTGTCTTCCATCAAGAATTGGTAAGTTAAATGCTTTATGTGATATGGGCATTTCGTTTCTTTCTTCTTGCATGTTTTCTGTTTTCATTTTCAGTCAAGGTGTGCTGGGAGATAGCTCCCGCCTTTTTTATTCCAAACGAATGTATTTACATCAAACAATGGGGATGCTGAGCAAAACAACTATATGGACGGACAAACAGCATCACCAACAGGACATCCGAGTATGCGACACAACACAGTATATCCTAATCAACCCAAGCGATCTGTTCATAAGAAGCGTCATCTCTGCTAAGTCTCTTCTATCCCCAACTTCAGCTCTCTCCAACAGTGGCACAACTTCAGCTAACAGCCACAAAATTACTGTCTTCATTGGCCATCGTCAAGATCTGCGCAATATTTTCATTCTTATCCATCGCATCAATAACACGGCACACAACTCCTGAGCTTAGCCAGACGAAAAGCAAGTTACGATCTTCCTCAGATTTCCACATAATGCTATGGAACACCTCGACAGCCGACACTCGCTTAATAATCAAAGCGTCATGAGCGATACTATTCGTCAGCCACCATAGCCTCCACGCGATAGTGTGAAAGCGGACATCCCAGCATTTTTGAAGCCATCGGTCGTTCAATTTCTGTCTGATCTACTGTCCAATGTCTGATCTAGTGTGCAATTTGTTATCGAGTGTTCAATTTCTTAGAATAATTTTTAGTATGCCAAAGGTGCTAGTTCAAAGTCATTCTGAACATTGTGTTCCCTGTTCATGCAAGGCTGCTACGTAGTAGTATATGTATTCTTTCCATCTGCTGCTTTAAACCAATATGGTATTTGTTGTTTATAGATTAATGTGTTCCACTGAATCCAGTGCACATTGGTTCATCTGATCAATCTTTACAAGCTAAGAAATAGTTAGTTGTGCCTTGATTCCTTATCTTTTGATGTTGGAAAAGGATATAGAGTTGTATACAATCAGTCAAATTGGATGTCTTGTAGATGTTAGAAGAGATTTATTACAGCATGTGGTTGCACTATGGGTTTGCTTACATGCAAAATTTTGCAATTTTTCATATGACCATTTATACCTAAAAAGTTGAAAAGAAGATATACTTTCCTCTCTATTTGTTGCAGGAAATTACAAGAGATAGAACCCAACCTATCGGTACGAAATCTAATAGTTCTGGTGCCTTTACCAAGAATAATTAGATGAAAAACTAGATTAAATGTCATATATTATAAATTATAATTGTCATCTAAATTTTAACGTGCCCTGAATTTGAAAAAATGATATATTTGAAGATTTAAGTGGATCATTAGAAATTAGAGTACATGAACGAAAAGAAAGTATATTTAGGATAGAGAGACACAGTTTATGATCAGTATCATCATCCATCTATGCAATGAAGCCTAGATGTAATATGAATGCATGCAAACTAGTTTTAAACAAAGTTGAGATAGGGTTTCCAAGGTTGGGACTTGGACCTAAAGAGATCTATGGTCTGAAGCCCAAAATATCTTTATCCAAATCTAAATTCAAGATCTGATTTAGGAACTACACAAATCTATACTTTACGATCCAATTCAGAGATCTAAATCTGAGGTATAAGAATTATGGGTTTCGGATCTAAGAGGTCAATCAAGGTTGAGATTTGGTTTCAATTCTAAAATCCAAACTTGTATCATCTAAGTTCTTGATCCACCAAATTAGGATATAATTTTATAAGGTCTGAAGTTATGTTCCAAATTCTAAGATATGAGATCCAGAGTTCTAGATATAATATCCAAAATATAATCTAGTTCATGAATGCACATGCAAGGATGACTATCGTCTCGAGGCATGTGTTGCAACCTTCGAATCCACTAAGCAATTCAAGCTAGCATGTTTAACGATGACAGATTTGTGAGACCTACCTGAACTAAATTAGGTAGGTTTTTGGAGGCTGGGTCTGGTAAGCGCTACTTAAGTTAAATTACACAAGTTTTAAATTAGGCATGACCTATCTAAAACAGAAATAATTTGAAAACTTGCCACCTTAGGCACAAAATTTGGGTTTAAAGATGAAAGTGAGCCCTAAGGGTTGAAACATGATACAAATTTGTGTACACTATCCTTGAACAATAGGGACAAATGAACATTTGTACCGTTGCCATAATTACTCAACAATCACTGAGAGTGAGTGACTGGGAGTATGTATATTGGACAAAACTTAGTGAATTTGTATGAACTATATCTGGATCATTTGAACTGGAATTAAAGATTAGGGTGAACTAAGTGGGGCGAACGGGACGTAGGCTTATCCTGAGCCGATTCCACCTGTTTGAGCTAATTAAATGGAACTAAAAACTTTTATCAATGGGAGTAAGAGTGACCTAGTGAGAAGGTCCAACTATTTTCGAATCAAAACAAGGGATATACAGAATTCAGATTGTTGAAATGGACCATTCTAGGGAAATGGGCCGACGGAGCTCAGTTAGGCTAAATTGAGCTGGAATGAACTGAGGTTGAGCATTGGTGAGCTGAAAATAAGCCTTTCCTACCTAAGATGAGTCCAAGATTGTGCTAATTGAGTTTGAATTACTCTTGATGGATAGATTTCTAGGTTTTTTTTGTTTTTTTCTAAGGCCCCGTTTGATGCATAGGGATTTCACTGTGCATCAGGGTAAATTTGCCGAATGTACGGCTTTTCGTGATTCCAGCAAACGCGGGTTTTTTTTCCCCGGGTAAAAGGTTGGATCCAGGGTAAAATTACCCTGGAAAAAAGTCGGACCCTCCAGGGTCCGACTTTTTGGCGGAGACAAATTTTCTGCCCGTTAGGGCTTTCTCATCACCATCGTTCGCTCCAGCGTCCAGCCGTCGTCCGCTCGCCGTGCTCTCCACCACCGCCGCTGCTCTGCCTCCAGCCGTCATCGTGGTATTTCGAAGAAGTTGAGGTACGCCATTCCTATTCTGCGTTCTGTATTTTTCTATTCATCGCCATCTGCTTTTTTCCTTCAGCTGCTTCATGGGTGATCCTTGCCTTCTTCCGTCCTCAATCTCGATGGCTCTAGATGGTCAATTCTTGTTTTAGAAAGACAATGAACTTAAAGATTCACTCGGATTTCTTAATCAAATCTGTTTAGGCAATCCCAACCAAGACTACACACTTAGTGGATATCCCTATCAATGGAAACTTTTCCCTCTTCATCCTAAAAGCTTGTCCCCCTGATTTCTGTGCAGTGGGGTCCATATTAACGCCAACATGCTGTCTGATCTCTGCCACAGTTGTAGAAATCTTATGGCCACTTTACATTAGGACTGACTTTTGTCATGCTTCATTTATCGTTTTGAACGTTCTCTCAACTTCAGGAGCAAGAAAAACAGGGCTTCCAATGGTTGAACTACCAACATACTAAATCCAGAATTTCAGTTGTTAATACAGTATGATATGATAGAATGACCAAAAAGATATCCCTATATGCATATTTTGATGATGGCCTGTGGCCCTACCTTCCTTGAATCAGGCCATTGTATCTGGGGTCGCAAGAGCAGCCTTTGGTAAGAATTATGTCTGGGACATGTTAATTTAAAGAGTGCACTTTTCTGGGTCAACATTTATCACTGCAAACGTTTGTGTGATGATTTTTGTCATCATAGCGGGTAGTGTCCTTGGATTTCAAAGTGGATGGCCTGGTTATGCCCTTTCCAATGGGTAAGGGAAAAGTGCACTCTAGATGGTTATGCACTTTTTACTTTTTCTCCTGTATGCATTGGAACTATTTTTATGAGAAATTCTCAATTCATTTCTTGGTTTTGTTGAAGGTGGTTGAAGTTGAAGATTTAATATATGTTCTTGTTGTGGTTCTAGGTACTTTCCTTTTGGAGTTAATGGGATGCTTGCTGGATCCGCTACTGTTTTCTTTGCATATATAGGCTTTGATGCGGTTGCAAGCACGGCTGAGGAGGTATATTGCTATTTACGTAATTATGAATGCCATTCAACCCATTTTTGCTTCATTCCATGTGACAAAAATTGTTGAAGTTGGATATAGCAGAAACATTTCGTTATTAACTTTCATAGGCACTTGTTAGTCAAAGCTTTTATTGTAAATATAGCCTGATATTTGTAGTCATGTACATTGTCATTGGGAATTGGAATCGAATTATCCCTATGCTGTGTCTTGTACATGCTGGTATCTGTGGTTATAGCTGGTTTGGTGCCTTATTATGCAATGGATCCTGACACACCAATTTCATCTGCTTTCTCCAGCCATGGGATGCAGTGGACAGTGTAAGTCAGCTTCAATGGAAATCGTGTTGTTTTTTGTAGGTTAGCCAAATGACTATGGTTGGCTTAATTCATCTGCGTTTTGTTTTAGGTACATTAATCACTGCCGGTGCAATTACTGCTCTCTGTGCAACATTGTTGGGTTCAATCCTTCCCCAGGCAAGTTCTTCGCAGCTTGAACAAATAGTTAACCAATGAGATTGCATACCATTGCAATTATTTAGTAATCATGTATTTGCTTGTTTTTTGTCCTGTACATGTAAAACATGTGTTGGAAACAATGTTAATGATTTGTGCTTACTGCCTTTTTCATTTTCATGAAATTAGAAATCAGTGTGCAGGTGCATTTTCTGAATTTTTTTTTACATATTAGGTTCATCTGTCAATTTTTGACATTTTTTTAGTTTAATTTTTTGAAAGTACATCCTCTGTGTGTGTTTATACATTCTTGCAGTCCTCTTCCAAAAATTTTTCTAATGGTTTTGTTAATTTTTCTGTGGATTTTAGTCTTCCGTGGTTTGATCCCACAAGCTCCCCTGATTGAAGCTTCCGTTGATTTGAGAAATTTTTATTTGTTTGTTCAAGATTGTGGAGTTAGTTGCACTACTTAGAATTTCAACTAAAAGTTGCAAGTTTGTAGTGAACATTTGTTTTAGCAGCATTAATCTTTGTATAAACTAATGTTTCTGTATTCCATAACTTGTAGATGATTCCAGTGGCTTTGAACGATGTAGCGTTTTCAACACACGCGGTTCTGCTGACAGGATTCATAGTTTTGCAAGTTTTAATCTATGAAGTAATTGGATCATCTAACAGAACCTTCTTTTTTTGCTGTCTTCTCCTGGTTTTCGTCCAGTTTTATAAAGGATGGCTTGTTATCAGTTTTAATAGATGATGTTTACAACTTTCTAGCGTTTATGTTGTACATTACATAGGGTTTTATGTAATAACTCTATTATTGAATGGCTATAAATATTTTTTCCATGGCTGAATTGCATGTGTGTGTAGGTGGTGGACGGTCAGTTGCAGTTTTTGACCATGACAAAAAACAGTCAAAAAATTTTTCCTTGAAAAAATTTTCCTGCCTATCAAACTAGGCATTTTTTCCCCTTCAAAAAAGTTCCAGACGATCAAACATAGTCTGAAACAAGAAGAAGGGAATTTTACCCTTCTGTCATTTTTCCAGGGTAAAATTATCTTAGAAAAAGTTTCCCCTCTAAAAAATCGGTGCCATCAAACGTGGCCTAAAGATGAAAATTGAAATGGTAAGAAAATTGAAATGGTAAAATGGCCTGGTCAACTTAGCAAGTTAGGCTTTTCACTACGTTTAAGGTGACATAGGATTACTAGGGAAGTCAATATATCTGATTTGGATTGGATATCTGATCGAACTATTCTGAAAAGATTGGATATGAAAACAAATCGTTATGTGATTAAGAAATTGGATCGGATCCCCAGCTTTCACGCTCTCAAATGAACGTTTTACCTCCATGTAGCAAGCAACATAAATAAATATATGTTTGTCGTGTGTTATTTGGGTTTCTCTTATAAATGGGTGATCCGTGTTCGTGGTAGCTAACACTAACATATTTTAATATAATTTTCCTTGCATTATTTTTTTTATAGGAAAATGTCATCTGGCAACATATATAGCTAACTATATAAAAAAGGGGCGTCGGTAGAAATGATGAAGGGCATTTGCATGAGATACTTGGAAAGCCATTAATGAATAAAGGGCATTTCTGGAATGTCTTTTTCCACTTTTGTTTTGGTGTTAGCGATCGGCCATCCACTTGGCGCTCACCGCTTTTCTCTTGGCTCGTGAATCATTCTTTAGAAAAAGACAAAAGAAATGTGAATACGTAAACTGATGAGTACCCAAAATAGAGAAATCCGAATGCTTGTGATGCTTTCTGCCAAAGCTGATGAGCAGTCTTGGTCCTTTTTTAAATTTTGAAAATTTAATTTCAAAAGTTCTAGTTTAAAACTATAGTTCAGTGCTTGCCATTTAAAATTCTTGGCTCCACCCTTGGTTTGATCATTTCGGAATTATGAAATTTTAAAATTAAAATTCATATTTTTGAGGTATTGAGAATTTTGTGGCATCGTACAAAGAATTTTAGTTCCAAAACTATAGGCTCATTCTTGAATCAACAAATTCAGAATTGTGATTCTACCCTAGAGGTTAAAATTATGATTCGAGAATTTCAAAATTCTTTCATCACCCTTTGAGACACACAATATGAAGGTTTTAATTCATTAACTGTAAAATTTTAATTCATATTTTATCAAATAGGTTACTTTTAGTTCTGGTCCAGACTATCAAACACAAAGGGAAACTAGATTGAAATTTTCATTTTAATTTTAATTTGAGGTGAAAATTTGTTTCTAGTATTTTAATTCTAAAATCAAAATTCAAGGTCACCAATCACCCCCTTAAGGACAGTGTAATTCTTTTTTATGGAAGCCCACATCTAGATAGTTGTGTGTGTGTATGACCTACGAATCTTGAAAAACTAATTGACAACTTTAGGAGTTGGGGAAATCCAGGAATTGCCCATGAATTCATGACCAAGTTCATGAATTTTTCTTGCATTTTGACAACTAAACTCAGATAATTGTAGTTTATATTTATTAGGCTTTTTAATATAAATTTTTAAAATATCTTTTTTACTCAACTTTTTTTTTTATAAAACAAACAAAATCAATTAGAACAAGATGCATAACCAACCCGGCAATGAGTCGGGGTGCACAACGAGTCGAGCTACTCGAGCTAGATTCGTTTAAGCTCGACTTATAAGCGAGTTCGAGCTGCATCATTAGTTAAACGAGTCGAACTCGAGTTCACGAGTCGACTCGTTCGAGTTCATTCAAGTGGACTCGTTAAAGCTCGACTTGGCTCGAATGTATTAAAATAACGGTTTTAAAAAAACCGGTTGAGAAGCTTCAGGTTTCATTTTTTGTTCTCCCTCTCCGACTCCGACTCTCCCTCTCTTTGATTTCTCCTTCTCTTCTCCGTCTGTGACTGAAACTTGTTCCTCCATTGCAAGTTTGCTACCCTAACGGCCTAACCTTTACTCGTCCGTGGTCGCCGGCCACTTCAGCCTTCAAGGTTAGTCGGCTGCTCTGCTTTCAGCCCAAGGTTCCTGATTGTGCTCTTCGCTCCTGTGTGTGCTCTTCGCTTCAGCCTTCTGGCCCTTCAACTTTCAGCCCAAGGTTCCTGCCTGTGCAAGTTCTCTCTCTCTCTCTCTCTGATGCTTTTTTTCAGCATTCTCTCTCTCGTTTTCATTGTGATTCCTATTTTCGGTTCCTCCTCTAGACGCTTTTCCCTCTCCGTCTCCTCAGACACATCCAAACGCCTCTCCCTCGTTCGCGCGAAGAACCAGATACGCTTATTGCGCTCTGCTCATCTCTTTTGCTGCATGAGGTGAGGTCTTCCTGTTGCGTGGGGCTATTCTGGTAGTCTCTCTCTCTTTCTCTCTCTCACAAAGTCACGTTGGCTTGCCGTTGTCAATGTTGGTCGTTTTCCTTGTTCCATGGTTTAAGCCTTTAAGGTGTTGGTGTTGGGACTCTTGATTTAACATAATGAGGAGGCATGGAGGGACCGAAATAGCTCTTGCAACTGATAGGTTTTTTTGCTCTAGACCGAAAGAAAAAATAAAATGGTTGACATATACATGAAGAGTTTGTTTGTATTCTTGCTTTGAAAAGTATTCGACAAAAATTCTTTTATAGAAAATTTGTTGCTGAGTGCCCACTATGAACACTTGCATAGAAGAAAATACAAGTGAGACCTAGGCAATGTTAGTTTAGATGGAAACAATTTTTGTATGTGCCATCTGATAAATTCATTTTGAAATCCAGAATCGTAGAACCCCCAGCATCAGTTCTTCGGAAATCCAGAATCGTAGACATGCTATGGCCAATGAATTTAGTGAATTATACTATTAAATCCTGTTATATTTGTACATCTTCCAGCTTATAATGATGCTTGAAGCCAACTGAAAAGTGTTTTATTTTGGATATCTGATGAAACTGTTGAAGTTATGATAGCCACTTGGAATTTTGCAATTCAATTCCAGCACTTGATTTTGGCCTTTGAAGAGGATATATTTGTGTATGTTTCTATTGAATGTAATTATTTTTTTCACATTTACAATCTGAAACCCAAAACTCCACCAGCAGTCTGTCATTCTTGGTGGCCATCCAACGTATCTTGCATTTCACCCACCAGCCTATCTGTCCAGCTTCACCAATAGTGAAACCATACTTTGTGATTGTTTACTAGGCATCAGCTGGCACATGATGTAAGAACAACAAGTATTCCTCCCTTTCCATCCCATCACTCTTCCAAATCATACTTGTGAGCATCGAATGGAGTTTAACATAAAACTCCATCTTCTAAGGCTTCTGGAGGAAATCTAACAATACTCAATTTCAGAGACAGGTAGCTAAAATGCAAAGATACTTTTGGCAAAGCAACTACTAATATGCAGACTAGGGGTAGCTTAACCTAACAAAAATATACATCAATTCTTGGCCTTTTTATCCCAGAAGTAGCAGTTGACTCCAATTCATATGACTCCAAACTAGCAGGCTAACAAACACTGTTGTTCACACTTCCAGCTGCCGACATGGTGTTCAATGGCATTGCAGTCATGTTTCATTTCATCTTTTTTGCTGCAGCATTTCCATCTTGTGAGATTAAATTTCTTGCTTGCAAGCACCACCTGGTTGTGGCTGCTAAATCCTCCCCAACTGATGCTCTAGAAGACTAAAACCATTCCCAGGTGCTGGGCATGCCAACCGATCAACTAAATTCACAGCTGAGCTTATGTCACTAATTGATGACGCAAATGCTTTGGATGATATAGATGGTACCTGAAAAAACAAAGTATAAACATCTCATTGCCATAGATTGGTATTCTGTGTATGGATGTCTTCTGTTTGTGTAAGCCTATATGAATGTGGATTTGTATGTGACTGAAAATACTTTTTGCACAGGACCTGTTACTGCTTGCTTCCTGCTTGTATTGTCATGTGTATGTTACAATGAAGATGGCTTGAAGTATATCGACAACTGATTGGGGTTATTATATCAGGCCCCAACAAGAACCTTTGCATTTTTAATCTATTGTTATAACATGATATTCTGAATTAGTAGTCTTCTTTTTATTACAGATTCCGTATTGTCTAAATGTTGTTTTTCTAGTTGGGAACAGTGTTTTTTATATTTAACAATAAGAACTAGTGTTTGTCATTTTATATTCTCTTATATTGTAATATGTTTTTGTCAAATTTCATGTTCAAATAAGAGAATAGCTTGAGCAGGAGGGAAAATTACTAGTTTAAAGAATGACAAATTTAGAAATAAATATCATTGATAAGGACAAGCAAGTATGTGATTCAGACAGAGTTTAGATGATGCCACAATCAGAGTACATTCCTCTAATAAAACTCATATGGATTCGCAAGACATTGAAAATGAAGGAGTTTCAATAGATGCTCCTGAAGCATGTATAAGTGGTGCAAAAAGATCAAGGACGAAGACCACTACAATATAGAATGATTTTGACGAGATCATTTTAAATGATATCAAAAAAGGAAAATGCAAGTACTGCAGTACACTGTTTTTTATGAGTGCGGGAGGATCTATATCATCAATGAGAAGGCACAAATGCTTGACACGTTTTGCTAACAAAAAGCAAATGATTTTAAGTTTTAAATCCAGAAATACTTCAGATGTCATGAAGAAGTTTATGGAAATTGGTTCCAACATCGATGTTCAATCAATAAGAGAGATAGTTATGAAACTAGTGGCAACCAGAGAACATGCTTTTTTCATAGTGGATAATTGTTGGTTTAAGTTCATTCTTAGGCTTGGTTTTCGTAATTGGGTGTCAGTTTCAATAATGACAGTTAATAGAGATGTCATGAAATTATATGAAGATGAAAAGAAGAAATTACTTCTTGTCTAGAAATTACTTCTTGTCTTGAAGGGTGTTAATAAGATTGCTTTGACCACAGATATGTAGACATCAAACAACAACTTGGATATAGGGCATTAACAACACATTTCATTGATAAAGAGTGAAATATGCAACAACATATCATCAACTTTACCGAAGTTGAATCACCTCATACTGGGATAGTTTTCGCAAATGTAATTGCTAAGCATCTTGCAAAGTGAGAGATTAAAAAGAAAATAATATCTATTATAGTTGACAATGTTTCATCAAATTATGTTCTTGTCAGAAAATTAAAAGAGAATATGGAAAAAAATGACATCAACTTGTATTATGGAGGTAAATTTTTTCATGTGCGATGTTGTGCACATATTTTGAATCTAATGGTACAAGATGGGTTGAGTGTCATTAACGATGAAATCATCAGCATTAGAGATGCAGTAAAATATATCAAAGTTTCACCTTCAAGAATCCATGGTTTTGCAGCTGCTGCTAGAGAGTTGGAAATTTCAACGACAAAGAAGTTAGTGTTCGATGTACCAACTCGATGGAATTCAACATATTTTATGTTGGAAACAGCTCTTGCATATAAAGATGCTTTTGCATGATATAGCATGGAAGACCCAGGCTTGGTATGATTGTTTGGACATGAGGATTGGAAAAAAATAGCAGTGTTATGTGATTTTCTTCAAGTTTTCTATGATGTGTCCACCTTATTTTCTGGGTCATCTTATGCAACAGCAAACTTGTATTTTCTTCAAATTTGAAGAGTTCAAGAAATATTGCAGGAAAAGGTTGAAAATTTTGGTTGATTTATGAAAGCAATGGCAGTAAAAATGAAGGAAAAATTTGATAAATATTGGAAATCATGTAACTTATTAATGATTATTGCATCCATATTAGATCCACGCGTGAAACTCACATGATCAGAATTTGTCTTTTCAAGAATTTACTAGTCAAGAAAAGAAAGAGAAGAACAAATGCAAATGATAAAACAATCTTTACAAGATGATTATGAAACTTACATTCAAAGAAATGAAGTGAATGTCAATATTTCTACCACAACAACTAATTCCTCTAGTATTCAAGGTCGAGAGAGTTGAGACACACCACGTGGTGGAATAAAGCTATTTTTTAAGTTCCTAGGTAAAGCTGAGAATGTTGTTTTTCATGTCACCAAATCCGAGATAGACATATATTTGGAGGACGGATTGATTAAGCATGATGATAATGGTGATGAAGATTCTTTCAATATTTTGCTATGGTGGAAGGATAAGGAATCTAAGTATCAAATTCTATCACAAATGGCACGTGATCTATTGTCAATTCCAATAACTTCTGTTGTTTCAGAAAAAGCTTTTAGTACAGGAGGAACGAATTGTTAATGATAGTCGTAGTTTATTGACGCCAAAAACAGTTGAAGTTTTGGTTTGTTTGAGTAATTGGGTAAAGAATGATGGTGATCCACTGCATGAAGTGTTAACAAAAGCAAGTATGTTTTGAAGAAATTGTATTAATTAAATATTTTGTGAATCATTTGTTAATTGACTAAATGTATTTCTTTCAGGTAGAGGATGAATCAAGTGGATATATATCATTAGAATGATTCAAGTTGCCGCTTGGGAATGCTTGTTTTTTCTCGTTTTTTTGTTTTCTTCTTTTTCTTGATCTAATGTGATTCTAGTGCTATTTTCTACCTTCCAAATTTCTAGATGAAGTCGTCCATCTACACATGCTATGTTGTCTTATTTTTGAAGCATACTACGAGATGTTTACTCTTTTCCACTTTTCGTTTGATTGCTAAATGGAGCCTGAACTAGAACGCTGTGTTTGAAGTCTCAAGAAGATAGTTGCTACCAGTTGAACGTGCAATCATGATTTTTGCAGTCTTTAATCAAATATCATTCAAACATGCGGCCTTAGTTTACAAAGGAGTTAAGGTTGTTCATTTTTTAGGGCCAACAGAAGTTGCTATCTCATAAAAGTCAACAAAGTGAATTTGTCACTTTCACATTTCATGATTGCTAGCTTGCAGGTTGTTCTAAGTCCTTTGGTTTTTCCAAATGTCATTAACTACTTGTATATTTATGTTGTCTGACTTCATTTTTATCTTACAGTGGTTGTATGACATCAGCTGAGAGATGCTTCAACGGCAGTCCTTTGGTTTTCTCCAAATGTCATTTACTATTTTCAAGTTTGGCTAAAGTTGTTGGGAGAAAATCATTATAGAAACTCTTACTTCTAGTATGCCAAATGACAAATTTATCATTGATGTCTGGGCTTAGCTATTCAAGTTTTGTTGGTTCTCCCTCATGCACAGTTAAGCAAAATGATTTTGAGTTGTGAAGGTAGTGTAAATGGTCACCGAATTGTGTTCTCGCTATTGCAAGCCCAAATATTGTACTGCTATATGAATGACACTTTTGTTGCACAGTGTGGATTGAAACTTGAGTTTTGTACATATATGACCTGTCCAATGTGTCCATTTGTGCAACATTGAGTTAATGAAAGTCTTAGCCATGAGCAACTGGACAGCCATCTATCAGATGAACCAAATGGAGATAATTCTTCTCAGGAGTTAATGGGAAACAGTGACAGAAATGTCTATTCAAATTGTTGTGGCTCTCTCTTGGCTGATGATACTGGCATTGCATGGTAAGATACTTCTGATGCATATTCTTTCTTTGATGAGTTCTGTTCATTATTGTTGATGCCTTTCTTGCAGTTTGCATACTATGCCAATTGATGCTGGTTCTGAAGAGATCTCTGGCATTGATCAGAAGTTTCTGAAACCTATGTTGGATGAACTTAATGTTTGTGTTGTGTCAGGTAATGACAAAAGAAAAAAGAGAGCAAAAGCTCAACAGCCTCAACAACAGAGAAAAATACCATCAGATTGGGAGAGAATATGTATTTGCCGTCGTCTCAAATCTTTTTCATTGTGAAACCTTTTACTTAGTGAAATCAAGGTTAAGATAATGAAAAGGGTTCAAATCTTGCAATGAAGGGATATCTTTTTTTCTCCCTACTGGGAATAACATTGTGTGTGGATAAAATGATGTTTGTACTTTTTACTTGTTAGAGATGGTTGGCTATTATCCATATGCATAGTTGTTTGTGGTAATTTTATGTTTCATATAACTCAAGGCTTTTTAGAATGTCTTTTTTATCCAATTGCTAATGAATCTTGTTTCTGTTGCAATAGATAAGTTTTTTTTTTTTTTTGTGTTCCTTGGTAACGAGTTAATCTAGCTCGAGCTCAACAAGTAAGGATGAGCACCCAAACGAGTTTAACGAGCTTAATCGAGTCGAGCTCGAGCTTAACACGTGACTATCGAGTCGAGTTCGAGCCAGTGTAGTCGTGTTATATTCGAGGTTGAGCCGAGTCAAGCTGGCCGAGCTCGGGCTCGACTCGGCTCATGTTCAGCCCTAGCATTGAGGCAGTTCATCTTCAAAGGATTTGAAGTTTGAATTTCGTTGTTGTGTGGCGTGTTTGAATTTCGTTGTTGTGTGGCGCGCAGGGAAATTAAGTTGAAGACCCAAAACTTAAAGCAAGTTTGAACTTGAAGTCCTGAAAATAATAAGACTGTTTCTCCCAAATAAATACTAAAAGAAGTTAGAGAGAAATCATTGATTCCGCCAACCACTTTCTACTGCGTTCAACGACTGTAGAGTGTAGACTGCCGCTCACATGGCATGGGTCTAATCATCACGTGTCTTTGTTGGGCAGCCTTTCTTTTTTTTCAGGAAAGGCTTTTTGGCCTTTTTTTTTTATTTTACTTTTTACCAAACGTAATTTTTTTTGGTCTGTTCTTCATGTTTTACCCTTATAATGAGTACCCTTTTTATTACACATTTTGTCATTGTATCATCTCCGATGGCGATGAGTGAATTTAATGTTTTGAGTTGTGAAAACTTTTTTAGAAAAGGTATATATATATATATATATATATATATATATTTTAGCACCAAATCTTTTCCATATATATATATATATATGGAGAAGATTTGGTTGCTATAACCTTAAGAGGCCATCGCACCAAGAAACAGGAGTAGAACCAGAAATTTTTTATGAGAAAGGCTGAATTAAAGTTTTTAAATTTTAACATAGGTTGAAATATTATTTTTCTGAATTTTTATATAAAAAGTGGGACCAGGGCCCACGCTAGTCCTTATCTCTACCCCTACCAAGTGGTAATATGATGGGACATTCACAGTGCATCCACATCATTGTGTCCAAAGAAAGAGGGTTTCCAAGCCCTTACTTGTAGAAGTTAACATATCATATATCCTATAATTGTAACTTAAAGTAGATGAAAAGTGTTTTACTTTCCTCCTTCTCACCATTAAATTGCTTTGCACAAGTTATTTTCTTGCTACTATGTACCATTTGGATTCTAAGGCTCCACAACTACATGCGAAGGCTTACTAGGGATGTCAATTGATTAGATTCAATTGGATATACTCTTAATCATATATGTTTTTTCTACTATTCATATACTTTCATTCAAATCCGTATTCAAATATGAGTGGAAAAAAGTCATATCCAAATCAGAATTGAAATCCAATTTTTGTATCCCCTTATTTTGAATCATATCCAGCCGATTTTCGAAAAGTAAGAACATTAGTTAATTTAAAACTAAATTTGCTCAAATCTGACTGGATATTCTTGTATATCTGAATCAGAAACCAATCTGATGTCATTTCTTAAATCCAAGTCAGACCATATTTCATAATTTGATATTAATTTTTTTTATGTCCAATTTTTTTCAGAACGATTCCATTGGATGTCTTATCCAAATCAAATTAAACAATCTTGACCAGCGTAATCTAAAAGCTCAGTTATGATGGAACGTTTGGGAAAATGATGTTGTTCTTATTTTCTAAGCATCAACAAACATTATCGAAATTTGGGCTTTTGCAAGTGAAGCTCGTGCCTGCACCTCCCACTTGCCCAAGAAAATGTATAATGACATACCAGACTGCTAGAGTGTCCCTGGTTTGTCAAAGGAGAACCATCTCATAAAAAAAGAAAAAAAAAAAAGAAAAATAGCATTGTGTTATATTGATATGTTTTCTAAAAATGACAAAAATGCTTCAATTTTTTTTTTTAAGTGCACCAAGTAGTGAATGGAAGGCTCTTACTACTCAATCCATGTGTCAACTGGGCAATGAAACAATGGTAGTGAAGCTGGTTATACGCATCGCCTTGGTGCACAAAAGATTGTATAAAGATCAGAGTACCCCTGATAAGTAAAAAAAAGTGAGGCCACATACAAAGACTAAATAAAAACATATTTGAAAAGTTAGAAATCTAAATCAATTAATCTCTAAAGTACCCCTAATTCCTTTTTTTTTTCTTTTCCTGGATGCACAAGGAAAAACTAATAGAAGCTCTCAATGATTAAAAAAAAAAAAAAGTTACTTGTAAGACAATAATCCGTCACTCCTATGTCGATAAAACCTATTTGAAGGACCTTAGAAACTAAATGATATCAGCTGCATTGGTGCAACTGGTGGTATAGGAACCAAGTTCTTCATAGGGAGAAAACCTTTTCCTATTGGCAGGCTCAAGCATTAGGTATGGAGACCTTGTGTGGGCAATTGGCCACCCAATCTTGTTGCTAATTTCCAAACCTGGCTGACCTCGGGCATGTGTTGTCAAGGCAAGAGGAGGAGGCTCTTCATTAACATTGTTAACATAAAATTGACTAGGTCGTGTAAGGTGGCAGGTATTAGCTACTTTGGTGATAGTACTCTTGGCATGACTGTTCTGATTTCAGGAGGTGTGAAGATGTTTGAAGGTGAGTTGGCTATTCTTGAGAACAGCCCTAGATTTCATAAAGATTATTGGGTGCCCATTTCCACTTTGAATGAGGACTTCGTTAGAAGAGCTAGGCAGGCCATAGAAGGTCGGAGGATAGGGCTTGAGTGGAGCAACCGGATACTGTGGCCGATGAACAGATTAACTATTGATAGAGGCCAACCTGTTACAGAGACCCTGTCTCTTTTGTCGTAGATCTCTTGAATGCTCTGAAGATGTTTTCGTAAATCTTGGTAAGGAGTGACCTGTTTGTTTTCTAGTTTTGAGTGTGGATTCTTGGTGGCTCGCCTGTATGTGAAGGGCTGAGTCTGCTCCTTAGCTGCATTTTCTGAAGATCCGCTGATCTATCTTCAAGTGTATATATTATTTGATGTTTGATTAAAGGGGACCTATTCCCTAGCATATATTTTCAGTTCAAATGACATCAGCTGCTCATCTTTTGAAATAATTTTACTATAGTGTTACATAAAAAAATGGCCAAACATTTCAAGAACATGAGCAGAAAACAGTTCATCCACCATAAATACAGTGGTTGAAGGATGCAACTAGAGAAAAAAGAAAAAAAAGAAAAAAGAGGTTGGTTTCTTTAAGTAAACTTTAAAAATGAAAAAATAAAAATAATGTGAGAGGCCGATTTGAAAACATAGAAATTAAAGATGGATGTCTCCAACAGCCACGTTGTGCACGTGTCCAATGACTTAAATCATGCAAGAAAGACACTTTACAAGACAAAAGGCTTTTTTTTTTCACCTTTTACAAACGTAACTTCTGTCAGTCTTTCATACTTTTCCTTGCAGGCAATACTTTTCATACTGAGGATATTTTTGTCATTTCGGGGTCGATTTAACGCTCCAGCGACTAACCTCTCATTCATGGGAGTAAGGCGCACGACCCATGTACGTAAAGGAGATATTTGGGTAATTATTTCAGAAAATGTTCTTTTTAATCTTTTTTTTATTTATATTTTTGTCCATAATATTTTCATCATTATCCATGGTGACGCATAAATATTTTGTATAGTTATATATATCTGAATCCAAGTATGTTTGAATGTCATTTCTTAAATCTAAATCTTATTCTATTTCTTAGTCAGATATTATGCTTTTTTCCTATATGTTTTCTCACAGATTCAATCAGATATATATATATATATATATATATATATATATATATATATATATATATATATATATATATATATATATATATATATATATATATATATATATATATATATATATATATATATATATATGATCCATATCAAATATATTGTCATCCATACTTATTACTATCTACATAGATTTTCAAATATTTTTTTGATTTAATTCAAAATTGAATTATTCAGTTTATGTTCCTACCGTTGATGTTGGAGTTAGTTAGTAAAAAATAAAATTTATGCTTGAATCCAAAAAATTCTCATTCCTGCATAATGTAAAAGAAACCATGGAGAAGAGAATGATTCAAAAGGTCAGTAATGATGGAGTGTTTGTTAAAATGATGTTTAAATTTTCTAAACGTCAATGCTGTCAACGTTAGGCTCTTGACATGAAAAAATGACAAAAATGCTTTAATTTTTTATTCATGCACCAAGTAAGCTTGAGCATCGGGTCAGTCCTAGGTACCTCGTACTCCGCTTGACTTGGGCTCGTGTCGAACCCAAAAAATGAAACTCGGGCATGACCGACTAATTATTGAAGTGACCTGGGTGGGTCCCATAAGTTGGGATTGGGTCAAATAATCACTTTTTTAATAATTATATATATATTTATAGTATTTTATTATAAATACTTTTTTTATGTATTATTTTATATTTCAAAAATATTTTTTTAATGTAACTGGGTCAGGCTTGGGCCCAAGTTTTCGAGTCGAATCAAACCCAAGCCCGAGTTTTAGATGTTGAACCAGCTCGAGCCCAACTCGCTATGGAGCCCGATGCCCAAGCTTAATACCAAGTAGTCTATGGTAAACTCTTCCACACCAAGTCTATGTGTCAACCCAGCAATGGCTACAGCTCGTTCC
Source organism: Nymphaea thermarum (assembly GCA_011799765.1). Taxonomy (NCBI): domain Eukaryota; kingdom Viridiplantae; phylum Streptophyta; class Magnoliopsida; order Nymphaeales; family Nymphaeaceae; genus Nymphaea; species Nymphaea thermarum. Next base: position 20,621 of record JAANDH010001014.1, read on the forward strand.
AATTAATGAATTAATGCACAAAAAAATTAAAAATTAAGCACGAGAGGAGGTAATGACCCAATAAGACTCTTCAATAATAAAAAAAAAAAAGTTGTCCGATAACCAAAAGGTTAAAAGTTAAAGAAAAGGTTACGTGCACGGTTATACAAGCGCAGTTTAGGTACACATTAAAGAAGGAGATATTTTAGTAATTAAAAAAAAACATATCTTCTGTAGTTTCATTTTTTTTATTTTTATTTTTATTGGTCGAAAACTTTTTTTTCCGTAAAAATAAAGGGTGGCATGCTCCGGTACGGCAATATTAAAAATATTAAAATGTGCATCTAACCATCGAATTATAATATCCCATGCCCACTTAACTCGTCGATATGCTTCGCTCCACCAAGGCTTGAAAGAAAGGAAAACCAGCAACAGTGATATCACTTTTACTCGTCTTCCACCTAAGCGAAGAGCAGCAGTCAATAGAATGGCTTCACTCATCAGTGATATCACTTTTGGGCTCTGTATCGTACTGCTGTGCGCATACCTTTTCCATCTCGTTTCCCGTAAAACCAGCAACCTCCCACCGGGGCCGGTGGGTTGGCCGCTCGTCGGCTCCCTGTTGCAACTCCACGGCTTGCCAAACGAGGCACTCGTAGGGCTTTCTAAGCAATACGGCCCACTAATGACGGTGTGGCTGGGGTGCAAAGCCACCGTGGTCGTCTCCTCCGCCGAAATGGCCGAGGAGGTGAGGCATCGGCAGCACCACGTGTTCTCCGGCCGATTCTCGCCAGACGTGGCCTCGGCCCTTGGGTACGACCAGCACTCTTTTGCGTTCAGTCAGGTCGGGCCAAGATGGCGAGAGCTGAGAAGGATGTCCAACAGCGAACTGTTCACGCCAATGCGTCTGGATGGACTGAAGGGCCTCCGGGAGGAGAAGGTCCGAACCCTCCTCCAGCACGTCTGCGAAGCGTCCGCCGATGGGCGCACAGTTGATATCCGCGAGTGCGTCTTTGCCACCACCCTCAACTTGATGGCCTGCACCCTCTTCTCTCGAGACATGGTCTCTGAAGGAAGTCTTTCTAACTCTCACACACAAAAAGCACTAAAGGAAGGCACGTTAAGATAAAGTTGAAAAAAAAACTCAATGCTATTTCGCACACCTTCATTACACATGTAACTAATATTTAAAGAACAAAAGAAAAACTACCCACTAATGCCACTTGCCAAAAGCAGCCTCCTTTTGTGAACACATAACCACTAATTCCTATTTTCATGGCTAAAGAAAAGAAACTAAAAAAAACCACCACATGTTTACACGATCTCCACTTCCTCATATTGCTCACACGTTCACCACTTCCTCATATTGCTCACATTAACTAACATTTCTCCCCCTTAATGTGAAAGATCTTGTACTCCAATGGCTTCTCGAAAATTCAAAAACTTTGATGGTGGTAATGCTTTTATAAAACCATCTGCAACTTGCTCTTTTGTGAAACATTGCTTCAACTCAATTTCTTCTTTCTAAATCACGTCTCTAATAAAGTGATAACGTAACTCTATATGTTTAGTCCTTCCATGAAATGACGGATTTTTTGTCATGGAAATAGTAGATTTGTTATCACAGTATAACTGAGTTGGATTCTCTTGCTTCAATTGAAGATCTTCTAAAATACGTCTCATTCATATCGCTTGACATGCAGCAGCAGTAGCAGCAATATACTCAGCTTCCGAAGAGGATAAGGCTGTTGAACTTTGTTTCTTTGAGCACCACGACACAACACTTGAACCAAGTCCAAATACAAAACCACTTGTACTTTTCCGATCATCAACAGAACCCGCCCAATCACTATCAGTATATCCAATTAAACCAAAGTTAGTCACAGGTTTATAAAAAATTCCATAGTTGAGTGTAGATTGAATGTAACGAAGAATTCTTTTTGCTGCACCAAGATGTTGCACCGAGGGATCTTGCATGAACCTTGATATCAAACTCACTGAAAACACAATGTCAGGTCTGGTATGTGTCAAGTACATCAATGCACCGACCATGCTTCTGAAATATTTTTCATTCACTTTTGTCATTCCATCATCTCCATTCAGCTTTTCGTTGGTGTTCATGGGAGTTGCACAACCATTACAATTCATCATTTTAAACTTTTTCAGAGTATCCAATGCATATTTTCCTTGCGAAATAAAGATTCCTTCATCACTTTGTACTACTTGAAGACCAAGAAAGTAATGCAACAATCCCAAATCAGACATTTCGAACTCCCTCATCATACAATTTTTAAATTCTGCAATAAGGCTAGAAGAAGTGTCAGTATAGATAATGTCATCCACATAAACACTTACAATTAGTAAATGATTTTCACTCACTTTGACATAAAGAGTTGGCTCACTATCACTTCTTTGAAAGCCATTTTGATGAAGGAATTTATCAAGACTACTATACCAAGCACGATGAGCTTGTTTAAGTCCGTATAATGCCTTTTTAAGTTTATAAACCTTGTCTTCTTTTCCTTTAATTTTAAATCCAAGTGGTTGATCAACATACACTTTTTCATTCAAATAGCCATTTAGGAAAGCAGACTTGACATCAAACTGAAAAACTTTCCATTTAAATTGAGCAACAATAGAAAGAACCATTCTTACTGTCTCAAATCTTGCAACAGGTGAAAATGTCTCAGTATAATCAATTCCATATACTTGCACAAAACCTCTAGCAACCAACCTTGCTTTATATTTTTTCACGTTACCTTTAGCATCATACTTCACTTTATAGACCCATTTTACTCCAATTGGTTCCTTCTCCGACGGCAACTTAGAGAGCTCCCATGTGTCATTCTTCTCTATGGTTTGTATTTCCTCTTCTATAGCATTCATCCAATTTTTGTCTAAACATGCTTCATCAAAAGTTGAAGGTTCTATAACAACAAAAGCAAATGCACACTTATAAATGTCATTTAAGGATCGAACCTTTCTTGGAGGAGTTTCTTCATAAATGGATTCAATACCTTCATTGATCGTCTCCTTCAAGGCTTCATCTTTCTCCTTTGGTTCTTCATCAATATGATTTGGATTCACTTCTTCCCCGTCAACTTGGAGTTTCATTCTTAACCCAATCCCAGCAAGCTTTTTCATCAAATATAATGTCTCTTCTTATAATCAACTTCTTAGTGATAGGATTATAAAGACGATAACCCTTAGTTTCACTACTATAACCAATGAAAATGCATTTTTCACTCTTCTTGTCCAACTTGCTTCTTTCACTAGGATCAATTAATGCATATGCAACACATCCAANAAAGCATTTGTCTCAAGAGGAAACATTTTATTTCGAACCATATTTACTTTTGCAAGAACTACACCACTTTTATTTTTAATTTCACAAGCATCATTTTCAAATAAAAGTGTGTACCCTTTTTGAACCAGCTGCCCAACACTAAGCAAATTTTGAGCCAACCCGGGGACATAATACACATCATTAATAAATCTTTCCATACATGTTTCTGATTTGATGATAACTGTTCCTTTACCCTTCACATTTATTCTATTATTGTCTCCAAGCCACACATCCAACTTTATAGTCTCGTCAATGTCTTTGAAAAAACTCTTGTCACCCGTCATATGATTACTGCAGCCACTATCTACAAACCAAACTTCACTCTTGCAACGGTTAGCATCCATAGTTGTAAGAAATAAATTCTCATTTTCTTCTACAAAACTAGCTTGTTGTTTTGCTTTTTCAAAACATTTAGCTTCTATATGACCAAACTTCTTGCAAAAGTTACATTGTTTTCCTCTAAAGTACTGATTTTGATTACCTTTCCCCATTGTGTCATGGGTTTTATGGAAATTTCCATGGAATCTTCCACGTCCTCTACCATAACCACGAGTGACTCCTCTATAGCCTCCTCGTCCTTGACTCCTTCCTTCATTTCTTTTATCATAGCTTCCATTCTTCTCTTTTGAAAAATCTATCTTTGTTTGGAAAACTTGCTCTATTCCTTTTTCTGCTGACCTGTTCATGCGTTGCTCATGTGCTAAAAGAGACCCCATTAGTTCATCAATAGAATAAATAGACAAATCTTTGGATTCTTCTATTGCAGTGACAACATGATCAAATTTAGAAGGAAGACTTCTTAACACTTTTTCAACCACCTTTTGTTCGGTTATGGCTTCACCGAAACTCTTCATTTGATTTACAATAGTAGAGAGTCTAGAAAAATAATTTTGAACGGACTTACCAGTTTTCATGCAAAATGTTTCAAACTCTCTCCTTAAGATTTGGAGCTTAACTGTAGTAATCTTCTTATCTCCATGAAATTTTTGTTTGAGGAATAGCCACACTTCACTTGACTTCTCGGCACCAGCAATAGTTGGGAAGACAGTTTCTGATACAGCCTGCTGCAATACTGAGAGAGCCTTTGCATCTTTCTTCCGAGATTTCTTAACATCAATTTTCTCTATTGACTTTCCTGTTGCCTTTCATACTTTTGTTTTTGCATAACCATTCTCAACTATCTCCCAAAGATCTTGTGAAATGAAGTAAGTCTTCATTTTGATACTCAAAAACTCATAGTTCTCACCATTAAAAATAGGCACTAAGGATTGAGATATATTTAGAGTATTTGAATTAGCCATACCAGCTTTCAAAAATAACTCTTACCAATAGCACACGATTTGGAGTTCCTTGCTTCTGCAATGCTCCACGATACTTGAGATGCCCACGCAACCTGGCACTCTGATACCAAGATTGAAGGAAGTCTTTTTAACTCCCACACACAAAAAGCACTAAAGGAAGGCACGTTAAGATAAAGTTGAAAAAAAAACTCAATGCTATTTCTCACACCTTGGATTACATGCATGTAACTAGTATTTAAAGAACAAAAGAAAAACTACCCACTAATGCCACTTGCTTGAAAACTACCCACTAATGCCACTTGCCAAAGCAGCCTCCTTTTGTGGACACATAACCACTAATTCCTATTTTCATGGCTAAAGAAAAGAAACTAAAAAAAACCACCACATGTTTACACGATCTCCACTTCCTCATATTGCTCACATGTTCACCACTTCTTCATATTGCTCACACGTTCACCACTTCTTCATATTGCTCATGTTAACTAACATTCTCGGGTCGGAGTTAACGCCGGGAGGTTTCAAGAGCATCTTCACCGAGATGTTGGAAATAGGCTTAAAGCCGAACCTCTCTGACTTTTTTCCGGCTCTCAGGTGGATCGATCCTCAGGGCCTCCAGCGACGCAACGGAAATGCTCTAACTCGATTGTACGTGATCCTCGATGAATTGATCGATGACCACGTGAGGGCCTATGAAGCTGCGGCTGGAAAAGGAGAAGCCAAGAAGAACGAGGATTTCCTGGACGTGCTCCTCGAGCTCACCAGGGATCCAAACTCAGGATTCACAAACTCAGGATTCACAAGAGAAAACATTAGGCCCTTGTTATGCGTAAGCTTACTTTGCCGATCAATCAATCATAGACAAGTTCTCACGCACGTCACCACGTATCTATCTTTCAAAAATTCATCTGCTACAGTTTTCTTTCTTTCAAAAATTCTTGTTCTTCATTGAAAAGGTGACCTACCGAGACTCTTATTATTGGGAATAAAAGAAAAAAGATTGAGCTGCAGAGCGCTCCAGCTCCTTAAAGTCTTTTACCCGGCGTTTGATTCCCAGGAGCCATTGAAATTTCGAAATAGAAAAATTGTAATCGATTAATAGAAAAACCCAGCATTTTGATTCTGATACCGCTTTGATATTCAAAATATTCGAAATCAAAGTACAGGTGGAAATTAGAATTGAATGTGATTAGAACGAAATCAAAGTACAGGTCCAAGATGTTCAAAATATTAATGCCTCATAAAATCATACTTTAGGATAAAAGGAACAGATTTATGATCAAACGTTGGGTTCTTGGTAACAAGTCATCCAATAACTATCTATTAACGACAACATATTATCAGCCACATTTTATGTTTTTACCGATTACGATCAAGGTACTTTTCTAAAAGTATCTAGTTAAGGAATATATTTTCTAAATGGTGCCCCCTAGCCAAAATGTTCTTGCTCCACCATGTTTTGTCAGGGGTAAAACACCACCAAGATTTGAACTAGTCACTGGCTCACCCAACCCGTTGTGTTACACCATTGGGACTTGTTATATTTAAAATTTTCTATTACCATTTTAAAGCATCTAGCTGAACTTGCTCTATTGTTATACAGCACACAGGACATCTTCTTGGCCGGCAGTGAGACTAGCAGCACCACCATAGAATGGGCAATGGCAGAGCTGCTTCGCCATCCAGACAAGATGGCTGCAGCTCGGTCCGAGCTAAAACAAGCTGTAGGTTCACGCAACTTTGTGAAAGAGTCTAGCATCATGCACCTTCCTTACTTGGCGGCAGTCATGAAGGAGACATTGAGGTTGCACCCACCCGGACCACTCATACCTCGAAGGGCCGATGCAACTACGACATTAGGGGGCTTTACCATCCCAAAGCACACACAAATGCTCATAAATGTGTGGGTGCTCTGCAATGATGACACATTGTGGGATAAACCGACATATTTTTTGCAAGAGAGGTTCATAGAATCAGATGTAAACTTCAATGGAAAGCGTTTCCAGTTCACCCCTTTTGGTGCTGGAAAGTGAATATGGATTCTTTGATCAACTCATTTTCGTGGACGCCTTCTCTAGAGGAAGTTGATGTGAAGGCCAAGTTCAGCTTTTCACTCCAGAAGGCGATCCCTCTGAAAGCATTCGCTTCTCCATTAACGGAGATGTAGATGGTGGCACTAATGTGGTTATATATATTTATATATCCAAAGTCCAGTTTGATAAGCTATAGTATAAATAAGATGTGACTGGACGTCGACATATGTATTTCTTAAACATTTACATTTGTACGGTTTCTTGCATATTCCCCTAATTAATATAGTTGTTGCTTTTGTTTCTACTAACATTTTTGCACTTTGCTCTAATATTATGGGTAGTTTTGTTGCATGTATGTTTCATTTGCATCACTTTTAGAATGCTTAATATCCCTACAAGATACTTTAAAGTGGATACATTTTGAACTTCAAATAAAAGTTGATGTTTTTTCATTGAAGAGGCAAAATAATTGTGGGAAATCATTAGCAAGTGGTTCAACTATTTCTCTCTAATCTAACATATATATTCTTCATCATTCAGCTAGCTAGTGGATACCAAGCAACAAAACAATCAGTTTGCAAAAAAACAAGGTCTGAATCTTTAATTGTCCCTATCTATATGTGTATGCGTGTGTGTTTCTTCACAATTGCCACTATTATTCAACTATAACATTATGTGTTAGATGATTACTAGTGAACATATAATGATATTTCAACCTTTGAGGGTTTCTAGTTGCCGATTCCCTATTATCAAATGTCTTGCTTTCATACTCTATATCTTAGTTTCTCACAATTTTATACACATACTAAATTAGCCGTAACTTGCACTTTTCTCATAATTGTCTTTATTACTCGAAACAAAATTCCAATTTTAATGCTTTGAATAACTTCTCCAATGATGACAGAGGAACTTAGATCTCAACTATGCTGCAATTGATGTTGTTAACGTGTAGTAAGAGACCTTTTAGAATGGTCAAGAATGCAAGCATGCCAGGGTCCTGTAAAGAAATGTATCAATTGAACTCACATCAATTTGAATATGTATTGAACATTTCACATTAAAAAAAAAATCTTCAGCAAGCAAGCAGTACAAGATATATAATCTTGTTTACATCCCAAAATTGTTTTTGTATTTTCGAGTGCTTCAAAAAGATAAGATTTTTTTTTTGGGAAGAGAAGAAAATGGATTCACCCGTGGTACGACAATTGGGCATTCCCAAAGCCTTTACTGGGGGTAATTAACCCAAGGGTTATGCTTACTCTTGATGTATTTCATTTTCACTTAAACATCATCTTCACCATAAATGTGGTGTGGTATTTGGAAATAATTTGATATTTCAAAGTCTTTTGAATGAGAAAATTTTAAAATATCATTCGTGAGATTAGGCTATTTTGAAAGACTTTATAATCAAGAAATCTTTGTAAATATCATTTAGAAATGTTTGAAAACTAATGTGGCTATTTTTGAAGAATTCTTTCAAATCAATTTAGTGTTTCCTTAGAAACTTAAATGGGCTCCAAATTTTGCTCTAATTCGGTTACTACCAAGATTGAGCTCAATCTCATCTAGCTTAACTTGTCTTAGATAAGTACTTGTGAGCATTCGTATAGTGAATGTGAATGTATTGATTCTATATGATTCAAAAAAATCATTCATCCCTACCATAGAATTCATCTAAAAGCATTCTTACTATCACATACTTCTATGTTCATTACATTTGCATCTATATTTTGTATCATTTTATCATAAATGTTGTCGTAAAGTTTTTAAAATCGAAATAAGATTTTAGGCTATCAAGCATGATTCTAACAATGGGTCACTGCTTGAGTGTTGGCCTTAATGAATTTGATAAATGAACATTAAAATTTTATGTCTTAGAAAATAAATATTTTTGATGAATAAGAGAAAGAAAAAGATAGAGAAGAAAGGTAAATCATCCAAAAGAAAGAGACCAGGCAAAATCATGTTTGCATAAGAAGAAAATGAAACGAAAAGAAATGCCAGTTATAAGTTTGATTAACTATCTAGAGAAAAAGGAAGAAAAAGAACTTAAGTTTGTTTACAATAATATGCCTAACACCTTTGATTATGAATGTGTATATATGTACATACACACACCAAGTTTGTCAATTGACATTAGAAGTTGATTGTGATTGTGTGTGTGTGTGTGTGTATATATATGTGTGTGTGTGTGTGTGTGTGTGTACACACACAATATGATTGTCATTTACATATCTTCCTTTTCCTTTCATTTTTTTTTCTTTTGCTCTTGTATTCAAACAATCAAACATAGTGTCAGCCTCTGGAGCTGCCGACACCAGCTGGGCTGTTGGATGAGTTAGTTGGAAACTAATTTGCAGGAGGCATCAGTCAAAGTATTAATGGTTGCTTTCATTTCTACTAAATGCATGCATAATTGCTCTCCAACTTTTTTCTGGCCCTCAGGTGGATCGATCCTCAGGGCCTCTGGCGACACAATGGAAATGCTCTAACTCGAGTCTCCGCGATCCTCGATGAATTGATCGATAAACACTTGAGGGCCTATGAAGGTAAAAACCTTTGAAGAGCTGGAACGCTCTCCAGCTCAATCTTTTTTTTATTCCCAAGAATAAGAGTCTCGGTAGGTTGCCTTTTCAATGAAGAACATGAATTTTTAAAAGAGAGAAAACTGTAGCAGATGGATTTTTTAATTGCTGTAAATTCCGGTAAATCTACAAACTAATTTTAAAGATTAATAAACCAAAAAAGAACATTGAACATATGAAGAAAATATAAGTACAAACAAAAGCAATTAAAAACGTGACGAACATGTTGGTGGACTCCCACCGACTTTGATGAAGTTGATTCATTTAGTGATCCATATCAGAAGAAAACCACACAAAAGAATTTCATGGGGCACGATACGTGATGACGTGCATGAGAACTTGTCTATAATAGATTGATCGGCAAAGTGAGCTTACCAATACAAGGACCGGTGAATCCTGAGTTTGGAACCCTAGTGAGCTCCTGGAGCACGTCCAGGAAATCCTTGTTCTTCTTGGCTTCATAAATATTCTTGTAAAGAAAGAAAAGCTTTTGAAATTGGAATGAGGTTTTCGACCATCAAACATGATTCCAGCAATGGTCACTATTTAAGCTTTGTCCTTAATGAAGTCGATGAATGAAAATTAAAATTTTAGGTCTTAGAAAAGAGATATTTGGATGAATAAGAGAAAGAAAAATAAAGAGAGGAAGTGATTTTAGA
>JAANDH010001014.1:30620-96634 GCA_011799765.1 Nymphaea thermarum
ATATATATATATATATATATATATATATATATATATATATATATATATATATATATATATATATATATATATATATATATATATATCTGTGTGTGTGTGTGTGTGTGTGTATGCTTATAAGAGAATATTTTAAATCAAAGCGAGAGAGATAAAAGGTTTTGGAAAGGGAGAGTGGAACAAACTCGTATATATACTTATGTATATATATATATATATATATATACACGAAAGTATATAAGGGAAAATGTAAAATCAAATAAAGAGAAACAGAGAGAAATATTCATGAATATTATAAGTGTGCATGTATGTATATACATATAAGTTAAAATCAATGAACAACTTGAAGCATTTCCAACTTTTTTTTTTTTGGTAGGCTGGAGAGGAGTGTTGTCTCATGCAAAAACTTAAGCTATGTCTCCAAGGCCTCATTGTAGAGAGTTCTTACTTTTGAAATTATTTTGGAAAAACAAGATTCAAAATATTATCATATAAGCATGAAAAAGAATAATTATTTCATCTATCATAAAGAAATTTATTTCTTCCACCATTGTGTATGGGAGAAAAACAAGCATACATGAATTGGAAAGTTAATAATATAACAAAGCTCTCATTGTGATTCCAAGCCAGGTATTAAGAGAAATGCTAAAAGTAAAAATATTATAATGATTTATTTTAACATGGACATATTCATAAGGGTTTTCGCAGGTTGGACAAATCTCAACCCAAGCATTTGTTCTTACCGTTCATTCACATAATAATCAGAAAATCAATTAACTATGTGTGGACATCATTTCAAGCATAAACAATTGACACACTTAGAGGTTGTTTGATGGCTACAGGACACGCGGAATAGGACACGCATGTCCTGTTTAATTGATTTTCTCATCAAACGCTGGACACATGATAGGCTGTATAGGACAGGCAATTGGACAGAGTATAGATTCTATTTCTGTTCCAATCTGTTCTGAGCCAACTCTCGGAACAGACAGAATTCCCTCCTGCCCCCGACGCCCCCCGACCCAGAGCCCTCGACCCCCGTCGCCCGAGCCTTTCCGTTTCTCTCCTTCTCCTCTGTCTACTAGGGAGGGCGACCGCCGAACAGAGTCTTCTTGCAGCAGGGCGTCTTTCAGCGGCTCCTCAGCAGCATCGCATTGCTTGCAGCTCCTCAATGGAAGTCCTCGAGCAGTTGAGGAAGCTCCTCAGCAGGGCGTGCATCTTCCAGCGGCTTCTGGGCGGCAGCTTATAGGTAAACTCTCTCTCTCTCTCTCTCTGCTTGTTTTTCTGCCCCCTGTCGATATCTGATCCATTTTGTCTATTTATTTATCTCATTGATTCTTGCTTAGTAAATAAGGGGTGCTCTGTTAGATTCCATCGGTGATCTTCGTAAATAAGGGGAGTTCTGTGTTTATTTATCTCATTGATTCTTGCTTTGAGACTTCATATAAATACTTGCTTTTAAGAATTGAAAGGAATGAAGTGCCCTAATTGACATTGCCAGAAATTGACAAGATAATATTTCCATTTCTTCATCAGTAAATTAGTACACCTTGAAGCCATAATTGATTTTCCTTGATACCTAACATAATGCATCAAAGGTTCCTTGAAGAACCAGAGGGGCAGGGTCCTTTGAGAATCATTACGAGGCGTCACTACAAGATGTTTTATTTTTCCATAAAAATGTGTTCTCTCAAGAAAGGCTAGAGAAGATAATGCCAATTTTAGAAAGAAAGTTGAAGTCTTATTTTACCTTGCTCATGCTCCCGATGCATGAATAGCTTTTGACTTTCTGAGATCCAAAATCATGATTTAATTTACTTGAAATCTAGATGAAGTGCTCCATATATAATATCTAAATCAGGATCCAATCTTCTAAATTCAGATCCAATTATATCCAAATTCAAACATCTCAAATCTAATTCACAAGGTCTGGATACATTCTCGGTTCACATCACCTATCTGAATTTAAAAAAGGGTTTAGGTAAACCTAAGTAGGATCAGAATTTCATTGGGGTTCCAACATGGGGGAGTAGTGGGCTCGGTGCGGGGTCTTGACTAAGGCATCTATATAGTGAACCTAATATAGATTTAGGTAGTTTTAAGCTAGAGTTTAGATGTCAATCAGGTTAGAACATAGAGTTTTGAAATATGGGTTTGAAAACTGGTTCAATTTTGAAGACATGCAATTTGAGTATATTTTTTTGGAAACATGTATCCTTATGAAAGCCAGTTTAGATCAAGTGCACGTAATGACTATTGTCGCAGACATGTACCTGATAACCTTACTTATTCTTACATGGACATAATTCTAACTGCATATTTTGAAATTAAACGTACGATACAAACTATATTAATGCACACCAAACATCATACAAAATAACAGAACGTCTAACTAAAGTATGAACGATTGAAAATGAACTCATGTAGAAGCCAAACTAGACATGCAAGGACTATTGTCTCAAGGTATGTGTTGAACTAGATCGAATTCCTTTATATATTCTAATGCAAATTTGAAATCAAATGTTGCATTATAATATTAAAAATCTTACATGATATGCATAATAACAAGAATATAAACTAAAATGTTAAATTATGACTCAACTAAAAAAACTCCAGTTCGATTTATATAGCCGGTCAAGTTCTTATAACTCGAGCTTGACCCATTTAACATTTTGAAGAATACATTTAAACTCAAGTTCCAAGCATTTCAAGTTTTTTCAAGCAAGTTCAATCTATGCTCCACTCGTTGTGCGGCCTTAGGACCGGTCGTTCACTTTGCGATTGACAACTTACTAATTTTCCCTTGGCAAGTGAATCATTCATTAGAAAAGCATATAAGAACTTTTTAAATGAATACGTAAGCGAGTACTAAGCATAAAAAATGATCCAGAACACTTTTAATGTGTTCCGCCAAAAAGTAAAATAATAGACCCCTTTTTTATACTAAGACTGGTAAACGTCTACAAACCACGACAAATAGGCTTCCACAGTATATTTACTAAAGGTCATTGGTAATTCTTTATTAAGGAAGTCAGCATCTGGGAACCAGACGACAATTTTTTCATGCATATGACCTAGAGCATTTCAAAAACCCTAAACCCTAAACCTTAAACCCTAAACCTAAACCCTAAACCCTAAAACCCTAAACCCTAAACCCCAACCCTAAACCCTAAACCCTAAACCCTAAAACCCTAAACCCTAAACCTTAACCCTAAACCCTAAAACCCTAAACCCTAAACCCTAACCCTAAACCCTATTCAACGAGTTCACGACTGGGGAGCAACCAGAAAATTTTGCTCAATGAACACTTGTTATAAACTTTTAAAATTTAAAGGCAAAAAATATGTAAATAAGAAAAAATTGTCTGATGCATCAATACAAACATAGGAGTTTTTGTAGGTCTGTTGGGCAGTTGCCCACACCCCCCTCCCCGCCTATTCATGACCAAGTTTGTGATTTTTTTTGCAATTTGACAACTGAACTATGATAAATGTAGTTTATCTTTCAAAAGTAGTATTATTAGATAATTCTTTTAAATAAATTTTAAAAATATCTTCCTTCACTCGAAACAATTCTATTTGTCAATTTCATAAACAAAATCTAATAGAACAAGGTGTAGAGTGCAACTCGCAGCAAGACAACGCACACTCAAAAGAACCAATATTTGAATATCGTGTTCACTATCACAAGTGATGGCAAGTATATGATCAGAGTTGAAGGACCAACTATAGGTCCACTCAAACCTCAAAGCAAGCTAAAACCTTATTAAGTAAACATAAAAAAAAAAAGAATGGTCATTTTCATAACTAAACATTAAAAAAGAAAATTAAAAAGAAAGGCAGGTCTTCCAAGGTAAACATTAAAAAAAAACAAACAGAAAGAGAGGTTGGTTTCCGTACGTAAACATTTAAAAAAAATAAAAGAAATTAAAGAGAGGACGATTTTCCAAAGAAAACATTTGAAAACGAAGAAATCAAAGATGGATGTCTCCAAAAACCACGTTCTTAGATGTGGCCAATGGCTTAAATCATGCAAGACAGAGGCCCACAAGGAAAGAGTCGAGGAACAGCTTAATTAGGTAGAGAACCCTGTGCATGCGCATGCTCGGTCGACTCTTCCCAACCTCTCACGTGGCCCTGTGGGTGTCTATTTGTCTTTTCACAAATATTGTGAGCTATGAATAATCCAAAAATGATGTTTCAATTTTTTAAACGTCAATTAACATTGTCAGCGTTCAGGCTCTTGCAAGTTGCAAGCAAAGCGGGTTATAAAAAAAGGGAGTCGTCCAATAATGAAGAAGTTAAAAAAAACATTTCATTTTGGAAAAATTGGGTTATAAAAAAAGGGAGTCGTCCAATAATGAAGAAGTTAAAAAAAAACATTTCATTTTGGAAAAATTGTAACATACCTCAACTTCTTCCTCCTTTTTTTATGCATAGCGTGTCGGTGCACGCAACTCACTCTCCATGACAACTCGTCTATATGATTAGCTTCCAACAAGGCCAGGAAAGAAAGGAGAAGCAGTCGAAAGAATGGCTTCACTCATCAGTGATATCATTGTTGGGCTCTGTGTCGTATTGCCCTGCGCATACCTCTTCCATCTCGTTTCCCGTAAAACCAGCAACCTCCCACCGGGGCCGGTGGGTTGGCCGCTCCTCGGCTCTCTGTTGCAACTCCACGGCTTGCCAAACGAGGCACTCGCAAGGCTCTCTAAGCAGTACGGCCCACTAATGACGGTGTGGCTCGGGTGCAAAGCCATGGTGGTCGTCTCCTCCGCCGAGATGGCAGAGGAGGTAAGCACCGGCAGAACCACGTGTTCTCCGGCAAAATCTCCCTGGACGCAGCCACGGCCTTTGGGTACGACCAGCACTCTTTTGTGCTCAGTCAAGTCGGGCCAAGATGGCGAGCGCTGCGAAGAATGTCCAACAACGATGCACTGAAGGGCCTCAGGGAGGAGAAGGTCCGAGCCCTAATCCAGCACATTCGCGAGGCGGCCGCCGATGGGCGCGCGGTTGATATCGGCGAGTGCGCCTTCTCCATCACCCAGAACTTGCTTTCCTGCACCCTCTTCTCTCAAGACATTGCAGATCTCAGCTCGGAGTTAACACCGGGAGGTTTCAAGAGCCTCGTGTTCGAGATGTTGGAAATATTCTCAAAGCCGAACCTCTGCGACTTTTTTCCGGCTCTCAGGTGGATTGATCCTCAGGGCCTCCGGCGACGTAACGGAAATGCTCTAACTCGATTGTACGTGATTCTCGACCAATTGATCGGTGAACACTCGAGGGCGTATGAAGCTGCGGCCGCAAAAGGAGAAGCCAAGAAGAACGAGGATTTTCTGGACGTACTCCTGAAGCTCACTAGTCACTAGGGATCCAAACTCAGGATTCACAAGACAAAACATCAGGCCCTTGTTATGGGTAAGCTCACTTTACCGATCAATCTATTTGTCTAAGTTCTCACGGACGTCATCACACATCGTTACCCATCGAATTCTTTGATGTAATTTTCATCGTAGTTCGAGCCGAGTCATTTGTTTAACGAGTCAAACTCAAGTTCATGAGCCGGCTTGCTCACATAATCTAGTTAAGTTTGAGCTCAACACGTAACTGGTGAGTCGAGCTCGAACCTTAATCAAGCTTGTCGAGCCTTAATCAAGTCGATATATTCAAACGAGTTTACGAGTTTGTTGAGTCTTAATCGAGTCGAACTCGAGCTCAACACGTAAGGATGAATATCAATTCTATTCAAACGAGTTTGTTGAGCCTTAATCGAGTCGAGCTTGATCTACTTCCGTCGAGCTATACCGAGCGCTCAAACCGAGTCGAGCTCAGGTTTTATTAGTCGAGCCGAACTCGAGCTGACTGAACTTTGGCTCGACTAGGCTGATGTTCACCCGAAAATTTTAGGATGTTATTTTTGAAGAAAAATATACATACATCCTAGTTCACTTTATAAAATTTTTAGTAGCGTCAATATTCTTTTTCCAAAAAATTTTAGGATGTTATTTTTGAAGAAAAATATACATACGTCCTAGTTCACTTTATAAAATTTTTAGTAGCGTCAATATTCTTTTTCCAAATGTTTACCGGGTAGAAACTGATGAGGTAAAGTCGAGTGAGTACTGAGTAGTATCTACTTGATCTAGACATCAAGATAGTTTATTACCAAGCACCCAGCTTTTGATCATTGTTCCTTTCATGCCAAAAGTATCTAAAAGTATGTGTTTATAAGGCATTAGGATTTTGTACATCATGGACCGTCAGCTTCCTGGAGAAATTCGTAACAATCATTGTTGCACTTCAGAATCACATGATCCAAAAGTTATTTTCACGGTCAAAGAATTTCCGAAGATAATATACATCGGTCGGTAGGTTTTGATCTTCCTAGCCGGCTAGTATGGTTAATGATGAAAATGCCTTTATTTAATTGAAAAAAAGTGAAACAACTTAAAAGGACATTTTTTTGAATAACTTTAAAAATGTCCCCCTTCTTTTTTTAGTGTATAATGCACGCACCGAACCGGACACACAACTTTGTTGCATGCTAGGGGTCCCATAGTTCCACCAATTGAATAGGGTGGTGCACCCACCACCATGAAAAAGGTGAGTTGGGGTATTTTAAAAAAATTTTAGAAAGAAATGTTTTTTTAGACTTTAACTTTCAGTTACTGTTTTATCTTTATAAAAAAAATATTTTTTTTATAATCAAGGGTATTCTGATCATTATATATGACGGTCCACTTTTTTTTTTTTTTTTTTTGGTACACATGATAGTGCGTATAACCTGCTTCGGAATCACAATGTAGCACTTAAACAAGTTTCCCTAAAATAATAAGTTGATTATATGTAAGGCCTATGCAGTTGTTATTGACACTTACCAGACTGGGCCAGGGAGACACATGTCATGTCCTGAAGTTATGCATAGTGCATCTTAACGGACATAACCAAATTGCCCCTTAAGGAACCAGATTTTTAAAATAACGCCTCTTAGCAAAATTTTTTAATTCTGCTAATGGGCAGAGAGATTTTGACACTTACATGGTGTGTAACACTGCCAAGACCATTCCCCTACCCTTAGGTTCAGGCATATGCTTTCGCAAGGGTAAACACCAAGGGCAGAGCCAAGGGGGGCCCACATGGCCCTATTCCCACCTCATCACATGTAAATTTTAGAAAATTTTACTTGTCCTATATAAAAATTTTGAGAAATAATATTTCGGCCCATGTCAGAATTTAAAAACTTTAATTCGACCACCCTCATGAAAAATTTCTACCTCCATCCCTTGTGAGCACCATCCATTTTAACTACTACCTGCCACACCCACCCAACCAGTTGTGATGCAACAGTGGGGCCTGTTGCACTTTAAGCTTTTTTTGGTCAATCATAGTAAAACATCTGTGTGACCTTGCTCTATTGTTATACAATATATGTAGGACATGTTCATAGCCGGCAGTGAGAGTAGCGCTACCACCATAGAATGGGCAATGACAGAACTGCTTCGGCATCCAGACAAGATGGCTGCAGCCCAGTCCGAGCTGAAACAAGCCATAGGAGCATGCAGCTTTGTGAAAGAGTCCGACATCATGCACCTCCCTTACTTAACGGCGGTCATGAAGGAGACATTGAGGTTGCACACACCCGGACCAGTCCTACCACGAAGGGCAGATGCAACTACGACGTTAGGGGGCTTTACCATCCCAAAGCACACACCAATGCTTATAAATGTGTGGGCTATCAACAACGATGACACATTGTGGGATAAGCCGACAGCTTTTTTGCCAGAGAGGTTCATAGAATCGGATGTAAGTTTCAATGGAAAGCATTTCCAGTTCACGCCATTTGGTGCTGGAAAGAGGATCTGCCCAGGCATTCCTCTGGCTTCCCGCACGGTTCTTCTGGTGTTGGCTTCTCTGATCAACTCATTTTCATGGATGCCTTCCAACCAAGTAGCTCCGGAGGAACTTGATGTGAAGGCCAAGTTCAGGCTCGTACTACAGAAGGCAGCTCCTCTAAAAGCATTCCCTTCTCCATTAAAGGATATGTAGATGGGGTTAATGTGGATTTTTTTTTTATATATATATAACAAAAGCCCAGTTTGAAAATTACAGCCATAGACATCCACCTATGTATTTCCTAAACATATATATTTGTATAGTTTCTGACGCATTCTCCCTATTAATTTGCTATTTGCTTTTGTTCGTACTCACATTGTCGCACTTTGCTCGAATATTACATGTAGTTTTTGTTGCAGGCATGTTTCTTTTGCATCACTTTGACTTAATATCCTTAAAAGATATTTCAAGGTGGATATATTTTTTAATTTCAGATAAAAGTGAATGTTTTTTCATTGAAGAGGCAAAATAATTTGGGGAAATAGTTAAAAAGTGGTTCAAATGTTTCATCCTAAGTTTGAATCCCATGGCGGTGCCATGAGCGGCGATAAAGTTGAAGAATGTACCGTTAGATACACCCAAATCTTAAAGCAAGTTTGAACTTGAAAATAAGGATGTTTCTCCCCAATAAATACTAAAACAAATTGGAGAGAAATCATTGATTCCATCAACCACTTTCTACATGCGTTCAAGGACTGTGGACCGCCTCTCACATGGCATGGGTCTTATTGGGCAGCCTTTTTGTTTTTTGGCGAAAGGCTTTTTTCTTGTTTATTTTTCTTTTACTTTTTACCAAACGTAATTTTTTTTCTCTTTTTCATGTTTTGCCCTTGTACCTTTTTAAAAGGGTAGTCATGTCTCGTGTTTTTTTTTTTAAG
The DNA here is from genome assembly GCA_011799765.1 of Nymphaea thermarum. Classification (NCBI taxonomy): domain Eukaryota; kingdom Viridiplantae; phylum Streptophyta; class Magnoliopsida; order Nymphaeales; family Nymphaeaceae; genus Nymphaea; species Nymphaea thermarum. The sequence goes on from JAANDH010001014.1 coordinate 39,388, forward strand.
ATTTGATTAGAGGAGAAGATCAAGAATTATTATTAATTTTGTAAAAAATTAAAGTGCTGACGTCTAATGTCCATTTAACAAAAGGAAAGTTAGCAGTCAGCATTTTTTCTTTGTGAGTGGAGAATCTTTTTTTAGCTTGAAAAAGCTACATAAATTATATGTTTATACATAATAGGTATCTTAAAAATTATCTTTCTCTTCTTAACTTAAAATGATCACTTCCATCAATAGTATTAATATTTTAAAACCTGAAAATTGAACTTTTATGGTGAAACATATGAGATACTTACCGAAATCACCCCAAATTTTTCAAAATCTACATTCAACATTTTCCAAATATTTTAGGAAAGTTTAGTACAAATGTCAATGTTATTTTTGTCTTAAACACTTGAATTTCTCATAATTTTGATCAAGTTCTCTTTCGATTTGTTTGTTGATTATATTTGTGACTCTTTTGGATCTAATTTGGACTTTAGACCCAAGCCCAAAACAAATTTAGCCTTATGTAGTACTTTAGATCAACGTTCAAATCTGGATGTGATCCAAAAACTCATATAAAAACCCAAAACCAAAGTATAGATCCAAATCCCAGCTCCAGATCCAAAAAATCCATGGATCTAAATTCATATCCAAATCCCAGCTCCAGATTCAAAGCAGATTTTTAGATCCATATTTGGATCAAATCCTAGCAAATCTTCTTCTCATTCTTTGTTTCCATTTAAATCTTTCTTCCTCTCCTTTAAAATCATTCCCCTTTCATGTTTAACTTTTTCTCTCATTTTAGCTTTTCATTCTCTCATTTGAACCTTTTTCACTCTACTTATTTCTCTCATTCTAGCGTTTCCTTTTGTCTTTTTGGTTTCTCTTCACTTTCTCTCTCCATATCTTCCTCCCTCTTTTTAATTTCTCTCTCCTCCATTCCTTTAAATCTCTCTCTCTCTCTAACTCTTTCTCTTCCAAGTCACTCTCTTTATTTTTCTCTTTCTTTTAAATCTCTCTCTCTTTAAATCCTCTTTCTCTTTAAATATCACTCTCTCTTTCTATCTATCCTTATCTCTATCTTTTTTTTTATTTTTCCTCCCGTTTGATCTTCATATTTTCACTCATTATTTCAATCCATCTATTTCTCTCTCTCTCTCTCTCTATCTTTGGCCACTTTCCTCCATTATTTTTCTCTCTTATCCCTTTTTTTTGCTTTCTTTCTCTCTATCTTGGTGGTTTGATGGCTTGTTGATTTATGTTAGGATGGCAAGGATTTTGGGTGAGATATTTTCTTATAATTTTTTTAGGTTGAGACGTGTCCAACTCAAAAGAACACCCAAATATACTTGAAGTGGACATTTCCAAATATACTTGTTGATTATATTTGCGAAAATAAAATATAGAAGCATAAAGAGTGAAGAATGAAGAGAATCATCATGTGGACATATATGTATATGATATGTATATACATATGTGTTTTCATGAGATTAGAAATGAAGAAATAAAAAATAACTGACTTCAAGTTTGATGTAGGCCGAAGAAGAGCTTGAACTCATGTAAGAGTCTAAGCTAAGTCTCCAAAGTCATATTAGAGATGGTATTTGGTTTTGAAAATCTTTTATAAAATATAATTTATGTATAAACATAGAATGTTATTATTTGGTTTGTTACAAGGGATATATTTCTTCGACCGTTGGGTATGAAAGAAAATCAAACCGCATAACGGGGCACTCGTTAGGGTTACTAATTGGGTGATTAGAAAGAAAACTAAACGTAATGACATGAAGATGCACTTTAACATGTACAAATTCGTGAGTGTTTTCCTCGAGTTGGACAAGCGTCAACCTCAAAAATTAACATGGAATGAAGGGTCTCAAACCATACTCTTATTCTCACCGTGCATTCACATATAAATGAAAAATCAAATAACTTTGCATCGATAATATCAAAGCAATATTTAAGAAAAGAGAAAGAGCATGATTCAACCATAACATGAAATATTATCTTATCTTCTCATGTTTCCGATGCACTGGAGCATAGATTTTGACTTTAAAATAGAGGGTGAGAGCCATCTCATATGGCCATGGGGAGATGAGAAAGAGAGAAAATAGGAGAAGCAAAACAAGACTATATTCAATAAATGAAATAACATGATTTAAGCATAAAATGAAATATCACTTCACATTCTCATGCTCCCGGTGCAGTTAAGAATGACATCTTGACTCTAAAATAAAGACTTTAGGGTTATCTTGTATGGCCATTGGGAGATGAAGAAGGAAGAAAATGAAGAAACCAAAGCAATGCTACATTAAATAAAAGAAAGAACATAATTTAAGCAAAAAATGAAATCACTTCACATTCTCATGCTCTTGGTGTACTTAAGAATAGTCTCTTCATTCTAAAAATAGAGATTTTAGGCTATCTTTTATGACCATGGGGAGATGAAGAAGGGAAGAAACTAGAGAAAGAAAGGAGAAAGATGATGACTATATACCTCTAATGAGAGTGACTTTTGAAAAAAAGAACACCTTAGCTTGGAATGATCCTTAATGAGAGTGACTTTTGAAAAAAAAAACACCTTAGCTTGGAATGATCCTTAGATCCTCCTTGGGTGAAGCTCCAAGATGATGCCTCCAAGAGAGTTGTTGCTTTTTAATGAAGTGTGCTCCAAGTTTGAAAAGAATAGAGAAATGGAAAGAGGAAGAGAGCTAAGGAAAAAAAAATCTAAGTCTTCAAGGAAGAAAGCACTAGAGTTTATTTAAGGGCTCGCTTATGCCCGAGGGGGAGGATTGTGGGGGTATTTATAGAGAATTTTCATCCAAATTTCACATAATTTTGAATGATTTTCAATTTTTTTTTCAGAAAAAGAGGTTTTGACTAAGTGGGATTGGCCCTTAACTCCTGCAAATACCCCTTTGGGTGTGGGCAGGGCTAATGCCCACCTAAAAAAATAAAAAACCGACCCCAAGGGCCCTTAGCTCCTGCGAATACTCCTTTGGGGTTTTTGTATTAAAAGCACAAAACCCTTTTTTTTATTTAAAAAAGCATATAAAATTGGTTTCTTTTGTTTTTTACAAAAGGGTGGTCGACTTTGTTTTAAGCATCAAAAGCATACTTTGGTGCGAGAACAAAGCGTACAACAAGAGAGAGGTCTTTGCACGCACGCGGAACGCTTATGGCACCAGACTTTGTTGTTTTGAACTCAATTTTGATTTTTGAGTTTCAAATGCTCGATTCGGATCTAAATTTGAGTTTTGGTTCTGAAATTTGGATTTTTGATTTGAATATTGCATCTTTGGGTATCGTTCTTGGGTAAAATAACATAGATTTTTTGGAAAAAATTGGGGTGATTACACATAGCTCACCTAAACTTTCAAAACATCACTGACTGACTCACTAAATGAAGATTTTCCTATATCAATTTTCTACAAGTTTTCGTTTTTATTGCACTATAGATGTTTGTTATGATGGGATAGTTTACCTCTTTCTTAAGTATATAGAAAAACTATTTTACCATACATACATGATGCATTTATGGCTTACACCAGTGTTCACTTTAGAAGTTTAAATAGGACATTGTCAAGCTCTAATTCGGTATTAATCAAATGGCAAAATCTTGAAGCTTCCTTAAAATTAAAAGGAAATATTTCACAAATCAAGACATTTTCTATTGTTTACAAAACACTTGACCTTTAAAATTAAATACTCCTTCAAACCTTTATAATATTACGAAGCTGGCTTTCCTTTTTTTGGGTCCTACGATGAATCAAATTATGGTTATTGTCCCTCTAATTGAAGATATTATTTAAAAAAAAAAATTGTTTTCTAAAGCATGACAACTAGAAGTCATGCTTTGCAAAATAATAAACTTGCAAATACTTTTTTTAGTAGTTTATCAAAGAAAAATAGATTAAAAGCTTTGATTTTCAAAACTATCTTGATTCGTAAATTGTCTTTTACAATTAAGTTCTAATGACAATATTCTTCTTTTAAGGGTGAGTGGTTCATTCCACTGCTCCTAAGAGAGGCCACTGAGCCCCCTCTGTGACCGCCCCGCTGGGTTTTCATAGACTATGCTTCGGGCCCTTTTACGGGCCAGACGTAAAGCACACTGGGACGTGACAATGACCACTCCAAGACTCAAACCTGAGTCCTTTGAGGTGCCGGACTATCTTGTCGCCCAGTACGCTACCACTCCTTGAGGTATCATCTTTCTAACGTTGCTATCATCGGGGGTTCATTAAAATACTTCTAACCATGGATCTAGCTACTCTCATGGCATCATAATTTAAGCCGAATGTTTTTTAAATCACCTCAAAAATATTTATCAATCTTTTGAAAATTTTGTTTATCTTGAGAATATAAGATTTAACATACACTTAAAAATATAGGACTGTGCAAAGTAAAGAGGCTAGTTCAGTTAGTGCATCGAATGACCTAGCCTTGTATTGATGGTGAAAACATTTGTAGAAAAAGGCAACTAGTTATAGGAGAAGATTTGGTTGCTATAGCCATAAGAGGCCATAATTACTAAAAAACAACATGATGGGCCATTTACAGTGCATCCACCTCAATGTGTCCGCAAGGAGAGCTTCCATGCCCTTTCTTGTACAGGTTAACAAACAATATGTCCTTTAATTATAACTTAAAGTAGATGGATAAATATTTTTCTCAATTTCTTCAAAATATCACGATTTTTCCCTTTTGTTCGTTTTTCTTATTTTTGGGGATAATATCATGATATTTTTTAAAATATCGCGATATCTATGACACTTTATTGGTATCCAAAGGAGACAAGAATAATTCAAAAGCTCAGTAATGATTGAGCATTTGTGAAAATGATGCTTCAGTTTTCTAAACGTCAATGAACGTTGTCAACATTCAGGCTCATGCAAGGGAGGCTGGTTATACGCACCTCCTGGCATGTCAAAGTAAAACCACCTCTCTAAACAAAAAAGGAAAAGAAAAGTACAAAGTTAGAAAAACAACATTATAAAAGTGCTTCAAATTTCTCTTGGCACACCAAGTAGTTTATGGTAAACTATTTCAAGACCCACTCCACGTGTCAACCAAGCAATGGTTACAACGGCAACTAAGCTGGTGATATGCACCACTTAATGCACAAGAAATTAAGTGCCAGAAAGTAATGACCCCAATACCATTCGTCAATTAAACAAAAAAAGTTAAAAGTAAAAAAAAAAACATTTCATTTTGAAAATTTCTTATGCACAACGTGTATGTGTGTGCAACACACCCTCCACAAGTAAAAGTTGAGTGCACCGTTATACATGCAGCTTAGGTCTGCATTAAGAAATGAGGATATCTATTATGTATTAAGTTTGGTGCACCGTGCATCTAGCCATCAAATTATAATATCTCCATGGCCATGTCATGTTTATCATATCAATCTCCTTGATTTCAATATTGGGGATTACATCATCTTGAGAGATTTTAAGAAAGGAATTCTGGCACATTTGAGTAACGATTTTGGCTGGAATGTTATCTCTACCAGCCTACACGATGATGATTTTGGCAGTATCAATCTATTCCTAATTTTCAACTTCAATATCCTTGTGATTGGCAGCTTCAATCTCTTCCTTATTTTCAGCTTCAATCTCATCTGATTTTCCTCATGTCTGGTTTGAGCCTTATCGTTAACATTGCCCCTCAAACTGGTGGGGGATGCAATCCATACGCCAAGTTTGTTGTGTAAATCATCAAGTTGAAGTCGAGGAAGCGGTTTTGTAAAGATATCAGCAACTTGCTTAGTAAAGAGGATATATTTGGTGATGATGGAGCCAATAGCAACTTTCTCTCGGATGAAATGGCAATCAATATCAACTTGTTTCATCCGTGAATGTAATACTGGTTTGATGAAAATTTGAATGGCATAGATATTGTCACAATATAGTGCTGGAGGTTGAGAGAGATAGACTCTAATATCCCGCAGTATGTAGGTAAGCCATATGAGTTCGACGGTGGTGGATGCCATAGATCTATATTCGGCTTCTATACATGAGCGAGCGACAAAATTTTGCTTTTTCCCACTCCAAGAAATAGGATTAACCCCAAGAAAAGTGCAAAATCATATTGTGGAATGTCTAGTGAGAGGACATGCTGCCCAATCCGCATTTGAGTAGGCCAACAATTCAATGGCTGAATTCTTCATGAATCTAATCCCATAATCAAGAGTTCCATGAACATATCTCAATATTCTTTTTACCGAAGACAGATGAGATGAAGTGGGATTTTGCATAAATTGGCTTACGTAATTCACACTATATGATATATCTGGCCTTGTCATTGTGAGATATTGTGAATCCCCTACCAAGTTTCTATATATTGTAGCATCAATTTCCACTGCATCTTGAGCTGAGGATGGGCGAGAGTTTGTGACCATAGGTGTAGGCATATCTTTGACATTCGATAGGTGAGCCTTATCAAGCAACTTGTAAGCATATTACCTTTGATTGAGGATTAAATATTGATTTTTGAAGTGAGCCTCTATGCCAATGAAATAATGAAGAAAGCCTAAGTCCTTCATGGCGAATTCTGAGCTAACTTGTGAAATAAAATTTTGTATTTGCTTTGTGTTATTTTCGATAAGGATAATATCATCGACATATTGTAGTAAAATAAGAATTCCCTATGTATTTCGACACACAAAGAGAGACAGATCAGCAACACTTGCAAAAAATCTCAATGAGAGAAGAACTATACCAAATCGGTCATACCAAGCTTGAGGAACATGTTTTTAACCATAAAGAGCTCACTTGAGCTTGCATACATGATCTGTTCTGAGAGAATCCCAAAATCTAGGAGGTTGTTCTAGATAGACTGGTTCTTGTAGAAGTCCATGCAAAAGGCATTTTTTATGTCTAGTTGACGAATAGCCCATGCATAATGAAGAGCAATAGATAAAACAATCCGGATAGTGGTAGATTTTATCACTGGTGAAAAAATCTCACGAAAATCTATTTCAAGAATTTGAGAAAATCCTTTAGCAACAAGCCGAGCCTTAAGGCGCTCTACTGTTCCATCACTTTGTAGTTTTGTTTTGAAGACCCATTTGCTGCCTATAGCATGCATATCCTTGGATAATGAAACCAAATCCCTTGTATTATTATCATGAAGGGTTTGTATTTCTTCTTGCATGGCTCTCTTCCAGTTAGGGTCTTTGAGAGCCTCTTTGATGGAGTGAGGCTTTTGAAGAATAAAACAAGCAATGAAATATTTGGGATTAGGTTTCACAATCCCATCCTTAGAACGATTCACGATTGAATGAGGGTTGCTTTATTGTTGGTGATGATCTCCAGCGCATTTTCAGCTCGATCATTGTTTGACATATTTCCTTCTCCCTGTTCTCTAGTAGGAATGTCATCTCCCATGTGAGATAGTATCACTTCTTGTTGTTGCATTCATATGTCCAGGACTATCGTTGTTGGAGTTATCATTGTTAGACATATTTTCTCTATCTTTAGCGCTTGTGATTATGTCATTATGTGTATCTAGGATAGTGTCCATGGTGGTTCCTTCATGAGTAGCATTTGGATGAATAGAACCATGAGTATTGTCATCCCTTGCGAGCCTTCTTGGATCGATGTTTTGGTCACTTGCATGCTCACCAAAACTTGTTACCTCTTGAGTCGAGTTCATGGGGGAAATAATTTGTTTGGCCGTTTGTACGGAAAATTTTTCTTGTCAAACACAACATATCATGAGATGAAGATTCTTCGAGTTGGTGGGTATAGACATTAATATCCCTTGTGTTGCTCCGAATAGCCAAGAAAAATACATGATAAACTTTTTTGGTTCAAACTTGATCTTAGCATATTCACCAAAAAAAAAAAAAAATACCATCCAAAGCTGTGAAAACTGGAATAATTAGGCTGTTTGTGAAATATTTTCTCATAAGCCGAGACCATGTCAAGTGTGGGCAGGGGAAGCCTATTTACCAAGCATGTTGTAGTAGAAAATGCTTCTACGCAAAAGCACATAGGAAGATAGCTATGAAATAAGATGGTGAGGCCAAGTTCAGTAACAGATTGATGACGCTGCTCTGTCATCCCATTTAGTTCTGGCGCTTTTGGGCAAGCCTTATAATGAGTAATACCATTAACCTTTAAATAGGATGCTAAATTTTCACCATTAAATTTCCCTCCTTCATGAGTTTGAAAGATTTTAATATTCCCATTAAACTCATTTCTAATTTTGCATAGAGTTCACAAAAAAATTTTAAACAAGTCTGATTTGTTTTTCAAGGGATAGAATCACATAAATCATGTGCATTCAATTACAAAAACAACATAATAGCGAAACTTTTGATGAGAAGAAATCGGTGCTGACCCCCATAAATCACAGTGGATTCTTTCGAAAGACACTTGAGAATGTTCTTCAACATAAAGAAAATGAAGTCTACTCATTTTTCCTAATTGCCAAGTTTCACAAACATGCATGCATAATAGCATTTTTAGAGGAAACATTAATCTTATTTTGTTTCTCTAAGAAACTTATTACTTGAGAATGCGTATACCCAAGTCTTTCATGCCATGTACTTCTATATGCAGACTTGAATCAGCTTGAAAAAAAAGCTAGATGTCCTTTATGCTGGAGTTCATAGAGATTGGCAACTTTAGTTCCCCTTGCCACCATTTTGTTGCTCACTTGGTCTTTTATAACAAAGCCATTAACATCAAACATAAAAGAGTATGGCATATCATAAGTTAATTGACTAACTGAAAGAAGATTCTTTTTTAATTTTGAAATAACCAAGACATTCTTTGAAGTGAGCATTTGATTACTGTTGAGACTTTGGCCGTTCCAGTATGAGTAATAGAAAGTTTTTAACAATTGGTACTCCTTCCATGGCTATTCTTGAGAACATGCTTAGAGATTATTGGCTGCTCATTTCTACTTTGAATGAGGACTACGTTAGAAGAACTGGGCAGACCATAGAAGGTCGTAGGATCGGGCCTGAGTGGTGCAACGAGATACTGTGGCCGATGGACAGATTAACTATTGATAAATGCCAACCTATTAGAGAGACCTTGGCTCTTTTGTCATAGATCTCTTGAATGCTCTGAAGATGTTTTCATAAATCTTGATAAGGGGTGACCTGTTTGTTTTTTAATTTTGGGTGTGGATTCTTGGTGGCTCGTATGCATGTGAAGGGCAGAGTCGGCTCCTTAGCTGCCATCATTATTTTCTGAAGGTCTGCTGATCTTTCTTGGAACTTTCCTCAAGTGCAGGGAGGGGGGGAGCACCTAAGCCATGGTCCATTCTATATATATATATATATATATATATATATATATATATATATATATATATATATATATATATATATATATATATATATATATATAATTAAAAATTTTTAATTATGCAATGTATTTTTTAGTTTTGGGTTCAGTTTGGCCCTATCCAAAATTCAAGGTTGGACTGTTTGGCTCGCCCCTGAAAAACATCCTGGCTCCAACCCCACTCATATGTATATATTATTTGATGTTTGATTAATGAGGATCTATTTCGTCGTATATACTTTCAATTCAAATGACATATACTTTCAATTCAAATGACATCAGCTGCTAAATCTTTTGAAATAATTTTACTATTGGTGATGGCCCACGAATCCCCTTACGTAAACATTAAAAAAACAAAATTAAAGAGAGGTCGATTTGAAAACAAAGAAATTAAAGATGGATGTCTCCAACAACCACTTTATGCAATGACTTCATTCATGCAAGAAAGACATTTTACAAACAAATTACAAAAGTTTCCGAACCTCTCAAGTCTCACGTGGCCCTGTGGGTGTCTTTATTTTTCAAAAAAGTTTTTTTTTATTTTTTATTTTTTACAAACGTAACTTCTCTTAGCCTTTCCATATTTTGCCTTGCAGGGAAAACTTTTCATACTGAGGACATTGTTGTCATTTGGGCATCGATTTAACTCTCCAGCGACCAACCTCTCATTCTTGGGAGGCACACGAGTACACGACCCATGCAGGTAAAAAAGAAAAAACGAGATATTTGGGTTATTATTTAGAAAGGATTGTCTTTTTTAAGTTTTTTATTTTTGTCCTTACAAACTTTTTTTAAAAATATTTTTGTCATTAATCATATTGACGCACAAAATTTTTGTATAGTTATGTATATCCAAATCTAAGTATGGTTGGATGTCATTTCTTAAATCTAAATATTATTCTATTTCTTAAGCAGATATTATACTCTTCTTTTTCCTTTATGTTCAATCAGATATATGATCCATATCAAATATATTGTCATCCATATTTACGGCTATAATATGGACGCACACCTTGACTTCTCCCCTGTGTGTAAAGGTATGATTGTACGTGTCTCCCTCAATTACTGGTTGAGACGACAGAATGCCTCCATCAATGTCCATTACTCCTTTGGTTTGCTCATGGGAGGAGGTGGAAAAGGGGACCGGCACCTCCTCCATCGCTGGCACACCCTATCTGGCCCATGGCACACGCTTCAGTGGCAGATATGCAGGGGCTGCGGCCAGGGGCAGAGCCAGGACAGTCTAACCTTTGTATTCGGGTCGGGCCAAACTGAATTTAAATTCAAAAAATACATAGAGTGATTAAAAAATAATATTTTTTTCAATGTAAAAGATTTTTTTCATTGGTCAGGATGGGACCATGGCCTAGGCGGCCCCCTCCCTCCGCCCTAGCTGCGGCTATGCACAATAGCACCGCATGCAGTGGAAAACCGATGAACGTGAGAAACCCTAGCAGAGTCTCTCTCTCTTTCTCTCTCCTCTTGACAATACTCCCTTCAAAAATTTAGGTAAGATCCGCCTAAGCAGGTAACTTTAATGGCATGTGGTAAAAAAAGTTGTTCCAGTTGCTGTCAGGGGAGACGCAACCGTCTTTCTTTTCAACAAACACCATATCTATATGTGGCAGAGCAGCCAGGAAAAATGGCTGAAGAACTTTCTTTACATAAACTTTAAAAATAAAATAAAGTAAGAGGCCGATTTGAAAACATAGAAATTAAATATGGATGTCTCCAACAACCAACAACCAGGTTGTGCACGTGTCCAATGACTTAAATCATGCAAGAAAAACATTTTACAAGACAAAAGGCATTTTTTTGTTACCTTTTGCAGGCATACTTTTCATACTGAGGATATTTTTGTCATTTTGGCATCGATTTAACGCTCCAGCGACCAACCTCTCATTCTTGGGAGTAAGAAACACGACCCATGTACGTAAAAACAAAAAACGGAGATATTTGGGTAATTATTTCAGAAAATGTTCTTTTTATATTTTTGTCCATAGTATTTTCATCATTATCCATGTTGACGCATAAATATTTTGTATAGTTATATATATCTGAATCCAAGTATGTTTGAATGTCATTTCTTAAATCTAAATCTTATTATATTTCTTAGTCAGATATTATGCTTTTTTCCTATATGTTTTCCAACAGTGATTCAATCAGATATATATGATCCATATCGAATATATATATGATCCATATCGAATATATTGTCATCCATACTTATTACTATCTACATACATTTTCAAATATTTTTTTGATTTAATTCAAAATTGAATTATTCAGTTAGTTAGTAAAAAAAAAATTATGCTTGAATCCAGAAAATTCTCATTCCTGCATAATGTGAAAGAAACCATGGAGAAGAGAATAATTCAAAAGGTCAGTTCTTGATACTACTCGTCTTATTTTCGGTCGGCCTTGTTGGCCTCAGAAGATCTGAATGCCATAAATGGGAATAAAAAAGGAATGCGACTTGTCCGTTCTGATACGCCATCCATGCTAATAAATGAGTCTTTTCAAATACGCCATCAATCAGTCCATCTACGATGTTGACTTGACCCGCCATGAATGATGGGTAAGAAGGTGAATCAAGCTTTCCCTCGTCGTCCTCTTCTTGCTTATCATCTTCTCAATTTAAGGTGGGTATCAGGCCAGGCCGGCCAGGCCCGGCCCAACCCATTTTAATTAAAAAAATAATTTTAAATTATAAAATAATATTTTTAAATATTAAAAATATTTATTAAAAATAAAATATATATTATTAAATAAAAAAATTAAAAAAATATATATATTTTTTTAAATTACCGGGCCTAACGGGTCGGGCCGGGCCGAACCGGGCCTGGCTGTCGGGCCCGGGCCAGGATTTTCCCAGCCCTGCGGCAGCCCAACCCGACGCCCAGCCCTACTTCTCATCATTCCTCCTCAACTGGACCCGCTTTTTGTGGACTAACCTGTTCTTGCCAACTCGAATTTGAAGACTGTTCGGTCCCACCGCATTCAAACTATGGCTTTCTCCATTTCTCGAGAAAACTGTTAAAGCTAAGGGTAGAGTTAGGAGAGTTTATATATATATATATATAAGTTTGGGGCTGAACGTGAATGAATTTATGTAATTAACTTTTGATGGGGTCAATTATATTTTTCAAAATTTTATCAGTTGCTAAATTGTTTCAAAAAGTAAATTTTGATTTTTCAATATCCTGCAGCATGCATGGCCCCTACCGGCCCCCTTTGCTCATATCACACTATTACTGGAACGGTCAAGTTCGGCCGAATTTCTCCACGATCATGAGGATGACGATCCACGGCTTGAACCTCCATTATGTGATTCAATTTCCCGACTGGAAAATAAATTCTTCAATCTACTTGCTCCAGTTGTGAACAATTTCAAAATGATTAAAGAATCGATTTGTTTGTCCTCCAGAGAAAACATCCACCATGCTTCTGAAATCATACAAAATCAAATCAGTGTTATCGCAAATTCAGAAAAACGAAACGTTCAAAAGAATAGGGAGACAGTAAAGTTTGACAAGAGAAACCTACAAATTCTCTAAACCCACAAATTCTTGAGACCAAATGCACCTAAATTCTCTCTAACTCGAAAACATGTCCCAAGAGTTCAGCAACTAAACCCACAAATACTTTAGGTAGATGTCTTCAAATTACCAAACTCCAAACAGGGACAGCAATCTTCTCGAATCTCAGTTTTCCTTCGTCAAACTAGGCCAGCTTCAAGTAAAACCATGTCTAGTTTGGAGGGCCTTCCAGCTCTTCAAATTCCCGTTTATGATTCTTGATTTCAGAATCAAAATTTCAGACGAATCAACTGCCTCCTCATTGAACATAAGTTTTCAAGAAATATACATACCTCCTAATTCCCTAATAAAATTTTTAGTAGAGTCGATATTCCTTTTCGAGATGTTTACGGGGCATTAGGATTTTGTACATCATGGACCGTCAGCTTCCTCGAGAAATCATTGTTGCACTTCAGAATCACAAAAAACCAAAAGTTTTGATCTTCCTAGGTGGCTAGTATGGTTAATGATGAAAATGCCTTTATTTAATTGAAAAAAAGTGAAAGACATTCTTTTTAATAACTTTAAAAATGTCCCCCTTCTTTTTTTAGTCACTACTTTGTTACATGCTAGGGGTCCCATAGTTCCACCAATTGAATAGGGCGGTGCACCCACCACCATGAAAAAGGTGAGTTGGGGTATTTAAAAAAAAAATTAGAAAGAAATGTTTTTTTAGACTTTAACTTTCAGTTACTGTTTTCATCTTTATAAAAAAAAAATATATTTTTTTATAATCAAGCGTATTATTTGATGTTTGATTAATGAGGATCCATTTCCTAGTATATACTTTCAATTCAAACGACTTCAGCTGCTAAATCTTCTGAAATAATTTTACTATTGGTGAAGGCCCACGAATCTCCTTACGTAAACATTAAAAAAAACAAAATTAAAGAGAAAGGTCGATTTGAAAACAAAGAAATTAAAGATGGATGTCTCCAACAACCACTTTATGCAATGACTTCATTCATGCAAGAAAGACATTTTACAAACAAACAAATTACATAAGTTCCCGAACCTCTCAAGTCTCACGTCTTTATTTTTCACAAAAGTTTTTTTTTTTTTTTTTTTTTAACGAACGTAACGTCTCTTAGCCTTTTCCCTATTTTGCCTTGCAGGAAAAACTTTTCATACTGAGGACATTGTTGTCATTTCGGCATCGATTTAACTCTCGAGCGACCAACCTCTCATTCTTGGGAGTGAGGCACACGAGTACACGACCCATGTAGGTAAAAAAGAAAAAAAAGGAGATATTTGGGTTATTATTTAGAAAGGAATGTCTTTTTGAAGTTTTTTATTTTTTTATTTTTATTTTTGTCCTCACAAACTTTTTTTAAAAATATTTTTGTCATTAATGATATTGACGCACAAAATTTTTGTATAGTTATGTACATCCAAATCCAAGTATGTTGGGATGTCATTTCTTAAATCTAAATCTTATTCTATTTCTTAATCACATATTATACTATTTTTTTCCTTTATGTTCTTCCACAGTGATTCAATCAGATATATCATCCATATCAAATATATTGTCATCCATACTTACCGCTATAATATGGAGACTAGAATAATTCAAAAGTAAGTAATGATGGTTTGTTTGTGAAAATGATGTTTCAATTTTCTAAAGGTCAATTAACGCTGTCTGCGTTCAGGCTCATGACATGTCAAAATAAAAGCACCTCTCAAAACAAAAAAGAAGAAGAAAAGTACAATGCAAAGAAAATTAACATTTTGATCGAAATGATAAAAGTGCTTCAAATTTCTTTTGGCGCACCAATCAGTTTATGGTAAACGCTTACGACCCAATCCATGTGTACGCATTAAAGAAGGGAGATATTGTAGTTTCATTTTTTTTATTTTCATTTTTGTCTTGTCAAAATCATTATACCGATATTAAGTTTGTTGCACCACTGTGATACATATAACCATACTGATACAGTAAATTTGGTGCACCGATACATATAACCAGGGAAATCTGCATCTAACCATCAAATTATAATATCCCCACGGCCACTTAGCTCGTCTATATGATTCCCTCCACCAAGGGCTGGAAGAAAGGAAGAAGAAGGGATCAGCAGTCAATAGAATGGCTTCACTCATTGGTGACATCGTTTTTGCGCTGTGTATTGTATTGCCGTGCGCATACCTCTTCCATCTCGTTTCCCGTAAAACCAGCAACCTCCCACCGGGGCCGGTGAGTTGGCCGCTCGTCGGTTCTCTGTTGCAACTCCGCGGCTTGCCAAACGAGGCACTCGCCAGGCTCTCTAAGCAGTACGGCCCACTAATGACCGTGTGGCTGGGGTGCAAAGCCACCGTGGTCGTCTCCTCCGCCGAGATGGCCGAGGAGGTGATGCACCGGCAGAACCACGTGTTCTCCGGCCGATTCTCGCCAGACGTGGCCACGGCCCTTGGGTACGACCAGCACTCTTTTGTGCTCAGTCAGGTCGGGCCAAGATGGCGAGAGCTGAGAAGATGTCCAACAGCGAACTGTTCACGCCAAGGCGTCTGGATGGACTGAAGGGCCTCCGGGAGGCGAAGGTCCGAACCCTCCTCCAGCACGTCCGCGAGGCGTCCGCCGATGGGCGCGCAGTTGATATCCGCGAGTGCGTCTTTTCCACCAGCGTGAACTTGATGGCCTGCACCCTCTACTCTCAAGACATGGTCCATCTCGGCTCGGAGTCAACGCCGGGAGGTTTCATGAAAATCTTGTACGAGATGTTTGAAATAAGCTTAAAGACGAACCTCTCCGACTTTTTTCCGGCCCTCAGGTGGATCGATCCTCAGGGCCTCCGGCGACACAATGGAGACGCTCTAACTCGTGTTTACGCGATCCTCGATGAATTGATAGGTAAACACTTGAGGGCCTATGAAGCTGCGGCTGCAAAAGGAGAAGCCAAAAAGAACGAGGATTTCGTGGACGTGCTCCTCGAGCTCACTAGGGATCCAAACTCAGGATTCACCAGAGAAAACATCAGGCCCTTGTTATTCGTAAGCTCACTTTGCCGATCAATCTGTTGTAGACAAGTAATCACGCACGTCATCACGTATCATGCCCCATGAAATTTTTTTATGTGGTTTTCTTCTGATATTGATCACTAAATGAACCAACTTCATCAAAGTCGGAGGGAGTCCACCTACATGTTCATCACCTTTTAATTGCTTCTTTTTGTACCTTAATTTTCTTCATATTTTTGGTTTTCTTTTTTTTTTTTGTTAATCTTTAACATTAGTTTGTAGATTTACCGGAATTTACAGCAATTAAAAAATTCATCTGCTACAGTTTTCTTTCTTTTAAAAATTCATATCTTCATTGAAAAGGCGACCTACCGAGACTCTTATTCTTGGGAATTAAAAAAAAAATTGATCTGGAGAGCGTTCCAGCTCTTCAAAGACTATTACCAGGCGTTTGATTCCCAGGAACCATTGAAATTTTGAAATAGAAAAATTGTAATCGATTAATAAAAAAACCCAGCATCTGATACCGCTTTCAGAATCAAAATATTCGAATAAAAGTACAGGTGGAAATTAGAACTGACTGTGATTAGAATGAAAATTCCAATTTTATTTTCTGGTGGAATTTTGATTTTAAAATTTTATTTCTACAATTTTGATTTCGGAATCAAAATAAATTCCAGAACAATCAAATGACATCCTGGTGAAGTTATATTTTGACGCATAAGATATAATTTTTGAAGAAATATACATACCTCGAAAGTCCTTTATAAAGTTTTTGATAGCATTCATATTCTTTTTCTAAATGTATAAGGTGTAGAAACTAATGAGGTAAGTATCTACTTGATTTAGACATCAACATGGTTTGTTTCCAAGAAGCCAACGTTTGATCATAGATCTGTTCCTTTTATGCTAAAGCATCATTTTATGAGGCAAGGGCAAACACCACCAAGATTTGAACTAGTGACTGGCTGCCTAATTACAACCTTGGGGCTTGTTATATTTAAAGTTTTTTATTATCATTTTAAAGCATCTAGCTGACCTTGCTCTACTGTTATACAATACACAGGACCTGTTCATAGCCGGCAGTGAGACTAGCAGTAACACCATAGAATGGGCAATGACAGAGCTGCTTCGCCATCCAGACAAGATGGCTGCAGCTCGGTCTGAGCTAAAACAAGTCATAGGTGCATGCAACTTTGTGAAAGAGTCAGACATTATGCACCTCCCTTACTTAGCGGCAGTCATGAAGGAGACATTGAGGTTGCACCCACCCGGACCACTCATACCTCGAAGGGCCGATGCAACTACGACATTAGGGGGCTTTACCATCCCTAAGCACACACAAATGCTCATAAATGTGTGGGCGCTCGGCAATGATGACACATTATGGGATAAACCAACACATTTTTTGCCAGAGAGGTTCATAGAATCAGATGTAAACTTCAATGGAAAGCATTTCCAGTTCACGCCTTTTGGTGCTGGAAAGAGGATCTGTCCAGGCATTCCTCTGGCTTCCCGCATCGTTCTTTTGGTGTTGGCTTCTCTGATCAACTCATTTTCATGGACGCCTTCTCCAGAGGAAGTTGATGTGAAGGCCAAGTTCAGGTTGGTACTCCAGAAGGCAATTCCTCTGAAAGCCTTTGCTTCTCCTTTAACGGAGATGTAGATGGTGGCACTAATGTGGTTATATATATATATATATATATATATATATATATCCAAAGTCCAGTTTGATAAGCTATAGTATAAATAAGATGTCACTGGACATCAACATATGTATTTCCTAAACATTTACATTTGTATGTTCCCTAATTAATGTACTATTTGCTTTTGTTTCTACTAACATTTTTGCACTTTGTTCTAATATTATAGGTAGTTTTGTTGCATGTATGTTTAATTTGCTTCACTTTTAGAGTGCTTAATATCCCTAAAAGATATTTTAAAGTGGATACATTTTGAATTTCAGACAAAAGTGACTTTTTTTTTTCATTGAAGAGGAAAAATAATTTGGGGAAATCATTAGCAAGTGCTTCAACTATTTCTCTTTAAGCTAACACATATATTCATCATCATTCAGCTATCTTGAATTCGAGACTACCAAGTCCTACAGATACTAAGCAACAAAACAATCAGTTGCAAAAGAACAAGGTCTGAGTCTTTAATTGTCCATATCTATGTGTGTGTGTGTGTGTGTGTTTCTTTACAGTTGCTATTATTATTCTACTATATCATCATGTGGTAGATGATTAATAGTGAACCTAAAATGATATTTGAACCGTTCAGGGTTCTAGTTGCCGGTTCCCTATTATCAAGTGTCTTGCTTTCATACTTATTATCCTAGTTTCTAACATTTTTATAGATATACAAAATTTATCTTAAGTTGCACTTTTCTCAGCATGGTCTTTATTATTAGAAACAAAATTGCAGCAACAATAACATCTCTGATGATGGCAGAGGATCTTAGATCTCAACTATATTGATGTTGTTAACGTGTAGCAAGTGAACGTTTCAGAATGGTCAAGAATGCTGGCGTGCCAGTGACCTATGGAGAAATGTATCGATTGAACTCATATCAATTTCGAATATGTATTGAACATTTCTCATGGAAAAGAAATTTCTTCAGCAAGCAGTACAAGATTTATGATCTTGTTTGCATCCCAATTTTTTTTTTCTCTTTTGGAGGGCTTCAAAAAGGTAAATTTTTGTTTAAACAAGATAGAGAAAGGGACTAGCCTATCGGTACGGTACAAGGATTGGGCATTCCTAGAGCCTTTACCAGGAGCAACTAATCCAAGGGCTATGCTTACTCTTGATGTATTTTGCTTTGACTTAAACATCCTCTCACCCTAAATGCGTTGTAGTGCTTGGAAATCATTTTAAAGATTGATATCTCAAAGTCTTTTGAATGAGAAAATTTTGAAGTATCATTTGAGAGATTAGGCAATTTTGAGATACTTCCAAATTAAGAAAACTTTGCAAATATCATTTGAAAATTTTCGAAAACTATTGTGGGTATTTTTGAAGATTTCTTTGAAATCAATTTAGTTTTTCCTTAATATCTTAAGGAAAGACTCAAGATTTTGCTCTAATTAGTTACTACCTAATTAGAGTTCCATATCATTTTGCTTAAGTTCTCTTAAAGAAGTACTTGTGATAGTTCGTAAAGTGAATGTGAATGTATGAAGACATTGATTCAATATTATTAAAAGAAAATGTTCATTCTTATCATAACATTCATTTAAGAGCATTCCTACCAACGCATATATCTAAGTTCCTTACACTTACATATTTTCTATTATTTTATCATAAATATTCTTCTAAAAAAATAAAAGTTTTTGAAATTGGAATGAGGGTTTTAGACCACCAAACATGATTCCAACAATGGGTCACTATTTGAGTCTTGGCCTTAATGAAGTTGATGAATGAAAATTAAAATTTTATGTTCTAGAAAAGAGATATTTGGATGAATAACATAAAGAAAAAGATGAGGTGATTTTTGTGAAAATGTTATACATACATGTATCTATATACATGCATGCACTTACATATGTGATTGTTTCTAAAAATGATTTTAAACAAAAAAAAAAAAGAGAAAGAGAAATGGAAAGAGATGTTGAAAAGAAAGAAACATTTTAACAAAAAAAGAGATATGCATATTATATATATATATATATATATATATATATATATATATATATATATATATATATATATATATATATATATAAGAAAATGTTAAATCAAAGAAAAAGAGATAGAGGGTTCAATGAAGAGGGTTCTTACTTTTGAAATTCTTTTAGAAAAATAAGACTCAAAATATATCATATAAGCACGAAAAAGAATAATTATTTCATTTATCATAAAGAAATTTATTTCTCCCACCATGGGGTATGAGAAAAAAACAAGTTAGTAATGTAAGAAATCTTTCATTGGATCCTTAGTCGGGTGATTAAGAGAAATGTTAAACGTAAGAATGTCATAAAATGTATTTTAACATGTACACATGCATAAGGGTTATCCCATGTTGAACAAATCTCAACGGCCAAAATCAACAAAATAACAAAGAAAATCGCAACCAAAGCACTTGTTTTTACCATTCATTCACATATTAATTGAAAAATCAATTAACTATGTGTGTACTTCATTTCAAGCATAAACAATGCACATACTTAGTGAATAAAGAAAGGAACTCATACCGATTTTAAAAAGAAAAATAAAGTCTTATTTCACCTTGCTCATGCTCATGGTGCACTCAAGAATAGCTATTGACTCCAAAGATCAGATTTTATAGTTGCCTTGTATGGCCATGGGAAGATGAAGAAAGGAGAAAAAAAAGGAAAGAAAAGAATAATTGAGGTATTGATTACATATCAGTAGACCGGTTAAAGAATGCCAGATGATCCTGAAGCCTCCCCAAGTGAGCTTCCAAGGTGTTAACGATGTCTCCCCAAGAGGTAATCTCATGCTCCCTTGAAGAATGAAAGCTGAAGAAGAAGCTTGCTCCAACGTTGAAGAAGAAGAGGAAGGAGAAGAGAATGAGAAGAAGGGAGTGGAGAGAGAGAGCTAAGGGAAGAACTTCCAAACTTTCAAATGGTAAAACTCTAAAAGTTCTCCAAGGGTTGCTCATACCCAAGAAAGAAGATTTTGAAGGTATCATTGAGGGTATTTTATAAAGAGTTTTGAAGTCAAAACTCAAAATTTGACTTGTTTAGAATTTAATAAGAATTTCATGTGAAATCCAAGTATTTGTAGTCATTTTCAATTTTTTTAAATAAATCCTGACCAAAGGAGATTGACCCTTATCCTACAAACACCTATTTGGTGGTGTTGGTAGGGCTAGCCATGCACGCTACAGCGCCTCACACTGTTGTGTCAGGTCACTGTCAGTTTCAATCGAGAAGGTTTCAAGCATGTTTTAGACTTAGTTTGGGTTTTCTCGATCGTGAACGTGTTTGGATCGATGCCCAAGGGTCTGATCAAGGGTTATATAGTGTTTTGGGCTCAAAGCATATTTTTAAAAGTTTTGGCGCAAGGTTGGGACGAAAAACAAAATGGAGGTTCGCGCGCCTACACGCGTCGCTAAATAGGTTGAAAATTATTATTTTGATCTCGACTTGGGATTTTGAGTTGAAATTCTTGATTTGGATCCAAATTTTGGTTTTGGATCTAGTGTAGATTTGAGAGCAGTATTATAGATCTGTTTTCCTAATTCGGACTCGATTTTACCTTGTCGTGCTCGTCTATGGATCTTGGCTTTGTATTTCGGATTGAGATGTAAATTTTGGATCTAAGACTTGGATTTGTGTCTGGATTTGTGTCTAAATCTAGATTTTGTATTTGAACATGCATTTGGATTCGGATATGGGTCTAGAGGTCCGTTTTGGGGTGAACTTGGGCCCAAGGTCTAAAATTAAATTCAAATTGCCGTAAAAATAATTGAAATTACTGAAATCATGTTTAAGTAAATGAGGTATAATCTTTTGGAATAATTTGGGGTGATAACAAATCTTCAGTGACATTCTTTTTACATCACTGACTGTTTACAGTGGCTTACATGGCATGTCACTAAAAATGCCTGAGAAAGTCGCGATGGTAAATCCCTTCAATGGCAAGGTGTCGGGATGGCATATATGAGACATCTTCTATGGAATTAAGGCGATGTCCTAAAAAATTTTCAGTGACACTTTTACTATGCCACATTATAGAGATCATTGTTTTCAAAATAAAATTTTGATACATCTAAGTGTGTAATTTAGTACAAAGTCTCATCCACCGCTACAAATTCATATGGCAAAAAGAAACACTTTCTTCTTCAACAACACAGAACACAGTAGTCTAAAAGAGACACAAATACAAAAAAAATACAAAAACAATGTTTGGTGCTTCAGTATTGGTTAAGCTACTGCGTTCCTCGGCAGAAAAATAGTCATGAAGATACCAAACAACAATGAAATCAGTTGCAACAGAACAAGGTTTGAGTCTTTAATAGTCTATATCAATATGTGTGTATGTGTGAATGCATGTATGTGTGTGTGTTTGTTTACATTTGTCATTGTTATTCTATTATAACATCATGTGTTGGAGGATTAAAACTGGTCCTATAACGATATTTATGCCTTTGAGGGTTTCTAGTTCCAGTCGAGCGAGAGGTATTAATCCCACCACCCGAAAAAAGCCCAAAGGCACCCCCATTCCCCCGGCCTCCGGGGTCCTGAGCTGCGTCGGTGTCAACAAAGAACCAGACAACTTCAGCCCCATCTGAAACTAAAGCAAAACTGAATTTTCTCTCTTTTCCCGACATTTTGCATTCAATAGGTCTTCCTTAGCCATCAATACACGAAATTATAAAAATAGTCTTCAAAAACTCTTTAGTTTAAAAATTTTCTAAATAGCCCCTTTTTAAAACTTACGGGCATAATAATTCTTCCCTCCTACAAAAAATTTCGTCCTCAGAATTTGAGACTACCCGATGGTTCGTCCATCAGATCAGAGTAACAATGGACATGCGCTAAAAAAACCATCAAGCTACTGCGTTCCTCGGCAGAAAAATAGTCATGAATATACCAAACAACAATGAAATCAGTTGCAAAAGAACAAGGTTTGAGTCTTTAATAGTCTATATCTATAGGTGTGTATGTGTGAATGCATGTATGTGTGTGTGTTTGTTTACATTTGTCATTGTTATTCTATTATAACATCATGTGTTGGAGGATTAAAACTGGTCCTATAACGATATTTATGCCTTTGAGGGTTTCTAGTTGCCGGTTCCCTATTATCAAGCTTCTTGGTTTCATACTTACTATCCTAGTTTTCAGCATTTTGTTACATATAAATGAGTTGTGATTTTCCCATAGTTTTCTTTGTCTTAACTTGGATTTTCATCAGCATCTTATTTTTTGGAAACAAAATTCCAAAATTAGTACTTTAAATAACATTTTTCATGATGACAGAGGATCTCGGACCTGAAGGATAGGGCTCGAGGTAGACTGGCCCAGATGATTCTATATATATATATATATATGGAATGAAACTCTCTCTCTCTCTCTTATGGTTGCTGTCAACACTCTAGTACATTATTCTTGTTGGCTGCAAACAGTGGCGAGTAGGACATTAAAGTCCTAGGATGTATTGTAAGTCAACCCATGCCTCGACGCAAAATAGAACCTTAGAGGTTAAGGGTTTACGTCAAAGATGGTTTTCTCAAAGTACAGGTGAAAATTAAAATTGAATGTGATTAGAATGAAAATTCCAATTTTATTTTCTGGTGGAATTTTGATATTAAAATTTTATTTCTACAACTTTGATTTCAGAATCAAATTAAATTCCAGAACAATCAAATGACATCCTGGTGAAGTTATATTTTGATGCATAAGATATAATTTTTGAAGAAATATACATACCTCGAAAGTCCTTTATAAAGTTTTTGATAGCATTCATATTCTTTTTCCAAATGTATAAGGTGTAGAAACTAATGAGGTAAGTATCTACTTGATTTAGACATCAACATGGTTTGTTTCCAAGAAGCCAACGTTTGATCATAGATCTGTTCCTTTTATGCTAAAGCATGATTTTATGAGGCAAGGGCAAACACCACCAAGATTTGAACTAATGACTGGCTGCCTAATTACAACCTTGGGGCTTGTTATATTTAAAGTTTTTTATTATCATTTTAAAGCATCTAGCTGACCTTGCTCTACTGTTATACAATACACAGGACCTGTTCATGGCCGGCAGTGAGACTAGCAGTAACACCATAGAATGGGCAATGACAGAGCTGCTTCGCCATCCAGAAAAGATGTCTGCAGCTCGGTCTGAGCTAAAACAAGTCATAGGTGCATGCAACTTTGTGAAAGAGTCAGACATCATGCACCTCCCTTACTTAGCGGCAGTCATGAAGGAGACATTGAGGTTGCACCCGCCCGCACAACTCATAGCACGAAGGGCAGATGCAACCACAACGATAAGGGGCTTCACCATCCCTAAGCACACACAAATGCTCATAAATGTGTGGGCGCTCGGCAATGATGACACATTGTAGGATAAACCCACATATTTTTTACTAGAGAGGTTCATAGAATCAGATGTAAACTTCAATGGAAAGCATTTCCAGTTCACACCTTTTGGTTCTGGAAAGAGGATCTGTCCAGGCATTCCTCTGGCTTCCCGCATCGTTCTTCTGGTGTTGGCTTCTCTGATCAACTCATTTTCATGGACACCTTCTTCCGAGGAAGTTGATCTGAAGGCCAAGTTCAGGTTGGTACTCCAGAAGGCGATTCTTTGGAAAGCATTCGCTTCTCCATTAACGGAGATGTAGATGGTGGCACTAATGCAGTTATATATATATATATATATATATATATATATATATATATATATATATATATATATATATATATATATATATATATATATATATATCCAAAGTCCAGTTTGATAAGCTATAGTATAAATAGGAATTGACTGGGCATCAACATATGTATTTCCTAAACATTTACATTTGTATGTTCCCAAATTAATCTACTATTTGCTTTTGTTTCTACTAACATTTTTGCACTTTGCTCTAATATTATAGGTAGTTTTGTTGCATGTATGTTTTCATTTGCATCACTTTTAGAGTGCTTAATATCCCTAAAAGATATTTTAAAGTGGATACATTTTGAATTTCAGACATAACTGAATGTTTTTTCATTGAAGAGGAAAAATACTTTGGGGAAATCATTAGCAAGTGGTTCAACTATTTCTCTTTAATCTAACATATATATTCATCATCATTCAACTAGCTAGAATTTGAGACTACTAAGTCCTACATATACCAAGCAACAAAACAATCAGTTGCAAAGGAACAAGGTCTGCGTCTTTGATTGGCTATATCTATATGTGTGTGTGTGTGTGTGTGTGTGTTTCTTTACAGTGGCCATTACTATTCTACCTTAACATCGTGTTAGATGATTAACAGTGAACCTATAATGATATTTGAACCTTTGAGGTTTCTAGTTGCCGGTTCCTTATTATCATGTGTCTTGCTTTCATACTTATTATCCTAGTTCCTAACATTTTTATACATATACTAAATTTGTCGTAACTTGCACTTTTCTCAGCATTGTTTTTATTATCAGAAATAAAATTGCAACAAGAATAACATCTCTGATGATGGTAGAGGATCTTAGATCTCAACTATGCTGCAATTGATGTTATTAATGTGTAGCAAGAGACCTTTCAAAATGTTCAAGAATGCAGGTATGCCAATGACTGTAGAGAAATGTATCGATTGAACTCACATCAATTTCCAATATCTATTGAACATTTCACATGGAAAAGAAATTTCTTCAGCAAGCAGTACAAGATTTATAATCTTGTTTGCATCCCGAAATTGTTTTTCTATTTTGGAGTGCTTCAAAAAAGTAAATTTTTGTTTTCACAAGAGAGAGAAAGGGACTCGCCTATCGGTACGAGGATTGGGCATTCCTAGAGCCTTTACCGGGAGCAACTAATCCAAGGGCTATGCTTACTCTTGATGTATTTTGCTTTTACTTAAACATCCTCTCACCCAAAATGCAGTATAGTGCTTAGAAATAATTTTAAAGATTGATATCTCAAAGTCTTTTGAATGAAAAAATTTTGAAGTGTCATTTGGGACATTAAGCCATTTTGAGAGATTTTCAAATCAAGAAAACTTTGCAAATATCATTTGAAAGTCTTTGGAAACTAATGTGGGTATTTTTGAAGATTTCTTCGGAATCAATTTAATCTTTCCTTAAGATTTTAAGCAGGCTCAAGATTTTGCTTTAATTTAGTTACTACCTAATTAGAGCTCCATATCATCATGCTTTAGTTCTCTTAGAGAAGTACTAGTGTTCATTCATGAAGTGAATGTGAACATATTGATTCTATATAATTGAAAGAAATTGTTCATTCCTTAACATTCAATTAAGAGCATTCCAACAATCACATACATCTATGTTCCTCACACTTATATATTTTCTATCATTTTATCATAAATATTCTTCTAAAAAAAGTT
Source organism: Nymphaea thermarum (assembly GCA_011799765.1). Taxonomy (NCBI): domain Eukaryota; kingdom Viridiplantae; phylum Streptophyta; class Magnoliopsida; order Nymphaeales; family Nymphaeaceae; genus Nymphaea; species Nymphaea thermarum. The sequence goes on from JAANDH010001014.1 coordinate 65,220, forward strand.
TTTGAAATTCGAATGAAGATTTTAGACCATCAAACATGATTCAAACAATGGGTCACTACTTGAGTCTTGCCCTTAATGAAGTCGATAAATGAAAATTAAAATTTTAATGTTTAGAAAAGAGATATTTAGATTAATAATAGAAAAATAAAGATGAAGTGATTTTCGAGAAAATGTTATACGTACATGTATCTATATACATACATGCACTTACATATGTGATTGTTTCTAAAAATGATTTTTTTTTTAAAAAAAAAGAAGAGAAAGAGAAATGGAAAGAGATGTTGAAAAGAAAGAAATAATTTAAGACAAAAAAGATATATATATATATATATATATATATATATATATATATATATATATATATATATATATATATATATATATATATATATATATATATATATATATATATATATATATATATATATATATATATATATATATATATATATATGAAAACTTATAAGAAGAGATTTTAAATCAAAGAGAGAGGGAGAAGATTCTGAAAAGAGAGTTTACAAACACGTATTTAAACTTATATAAATATATATATATATATATATATATATATATATATATATATATATATATATATATATATATACACGAAAATATATAAAAGAATAATATTAAATCAAAGAAAAAGAGATAGAGGGTTCAATGAAGAGGGTTTTGACTTTTGAAATTCTTTTAGAAAAATAAGACTCAAAATATATCATATAAGATTGAAAAAGAATAATTATTTCATCTATCATAAAGAAATTTATTTGTCCCACCATGGGGTATGAGAAAAAAACAAGCATACATGAAATGAAAAGTTAATAGTGTAAGAAAGCCCTCATTAAGATCCTTAATCAGGTGATTAAGAGAAATGTTAAACGTAACAATGTCATAAAATGTATTTTAACATGTTCACATTCATAAGGGTTTTCCCGCATTGAACAAATCTTAACCATAAAAATCAACATAATAACAAAGAAATCACAACCAAAGCACTTGTTTTTACGGTTCATTCACATATTAATTGAAAAATCAATTAACTATGCCTGGGCCTCACTTCAAGCCTAAACAATGCACATATTTAATGAATAAAGAAGGGAACTCACACTGATTTTAAAAATAAAAATAAAGTCTTATTTCACCTTGCTCATGCTCTTGGTGCACTTAAAGACAGCTATTGACTCCGAAGATGAAATTTTCAAGCTACCTTGTATGGCCATAAGAAGATGAAGAAGAAAGAAGAAAAAATGAAAAAAAAATGATTGAGGCATTGGCTACATATCTCTAAGTAGACCGGTTAAATAATGAAGTTTCTTCTCCAATGATCCTGAAGCCTCCACAAGTGAGCTTCCAAGGTGTTGATGATGTCTCCCCAAGAGGTAATCTTGTGCTCCCTTGAAGAATGAAAGTTGAAGAAGAAGCTTGCTCCAAGGTTGAAGAAGAAGAGGAAGGAGAAGAGAATGAGAAGAAGAGAGTGGAGAGAGCTAAGGAAAGAACTTCCAAAATCTCAAATGGTAAAACTTTAGAAGTTTGAGTGTATTATTGAGGGTATTTTATAGAGAGTTTTGAGGCCAAATAACAAAATTTGAATTGTTTAGAATTTAATATGATTTTCATGTGAAATCCAAGTATTTGTAGTCATTTTCAATTTTTTTTAATAGGCCCTGACCAAACGAGATTGACCCTTAGCCCTACAAACACCTATTTGGGTGTGTTGGTAGGGCTGGCCAAGCGCTACAGCGCTTGACGCAGCCATGTCAGGTCAGTGTCGCGGACACGCGTGCCGCGGCAGCGCCTGGTGTGTTTGTGAGCCTTGGCCAGAGCACACTACCTGGCCATGCGCTGCCTAGTTAGGGCATTTGGCAACAAGCCACGCTGCATGAAAGGGGGCATCACCCCCCTTATTAGCCTATTTTGGGGCAATGAGGGCTGCTTTCACCTCCCATGGGGTCCCACAATTTTTTTAAAAAAAGAACTTAAAATGCATATTTAGAGGGGTAAAATGGTTTTCTTGTTAAAATGGGTTTAGTTCCAATCGAGAAGGTTCCAAGCATGTTTTAGACTTAGATTGGGTTAGATTGGGTTTGCTTGATCGTGAACGTGTTTGGATCGATGCCCAAGAGTCTGATCAAGGGTTAGATAGGTGTTTTGGGCTCAAAACATATTTTTAAAAGTTTTAGTGCAATGTTAGGATGAAAAACAAAATGGAGGTTTGCGCGTCTACACGAGTCACAAAATACGGTTGGAAATTGTTATTTTGATCTCGACTTGGGATTTTGAGTTGAAATTCTTGTTTTGGATCCAAAATTTTGGTTTTGGATCTAGTTTAGATCTGAGAGCAGTATTATGGATCTGTTCCTAATTTGGACTCGATTTTACCTTGTTGGGCTCGTCTATGGATCTTGACTTTGTATTTCGGGTTGAGATGTGAATTTTGGATCTAAGACTTGGATTTGGATCTAAATCTAGATTTGAAGTTAAATTTTGGATTTAGAACATGCATTTGGATTCAGATATGGGTCTAGAGGTCTGTTTTGGGGTGAACTTGGGCCCAAGGTCTAAAATTAAATTGAAATTGCCGTAAAAATAATTGAAATTACTGAAATCATTTTTAAGTAAATGAGGTATAATCTTTTGGAATAATTTGGGGTGATAAGAAATCTTCAGTGACATTCTTTCTACACCACTAACTGTTTACAGTGGCTTACATGGGATGCCACTAAAAATGCCTGAGAAAGTTGCGAGGGTAAATCCCTTCAATGACAAGGTGTCGGGATGGCATATATGGGACACCTTCTATGGAATTAAGGCGATGTCCTAAAAAAAATTCAGTCTTTTACTACACCACAGTATAGAGATCATTGTTTTCGAAATAAAATTTTGATACATCTAAGTGTGCAAGAAGAAGACACTTTCTTCTTCAACAACACAGAACTCAATAGTCTAAAAGAGACACAAAAAAAAAAAATGTTGGTGCTTCAGTATTGGTTAAAATTGATCTTCGTATGCTACACGATCTACTTGAACTCTTGGCGGAATTCTATTACAGAAAGATCATGTGCCTTGAATTGGGAAGCATAGTCTGAAACAACTTCTCAGGTAATGGAAACGGCAGGACTGGTTGATCCTATCCTTGGTTAGAAGTAGAACTCTATCACTTCACAAGTGCTTGTTGGTGTTCAGTAAAATCAATAAACGCAGCACCTTCAGGTCACCATCTCCTTTCCTCTTAACCAAGGCAGCATCCAACCTAGATAAGGCATCCAGCATCCAACCTAGATATGGCGTCCTACTTGCCATACAACGACAACATTGACATCGATGAGTAACATGTGTACAATTGCAAGATGACAGGAATCGAAAAAGCACTTAGGCAGACCCATATTCCCTATCACTTACCTACTAGAAAAGCCATATCCTCTCATAGTGCTCGTGACTAAAGGTAAAGCTGGGCAAGCTTCTATGATTGCATCTGTTATTTTGTTGTTCATGCTGTTGAATATCCATCCTGAAAAAATAGCATAAATATCAATATGATTCTTGCCAAGGCAATAATAACATAACTTATACATATATTTTTTGTTTATATAACCAAAATAACTGATTACATCCAAATTAAATGTTAAACAATGCATGCACAACAAGCGACCAGCATTCAACAAGCATGAACAAGACGACGGAGTACCTTTTAGCAAAATAAGTGGCACTACCAATAGGGGAGAGATCCACAGCTGTTCAAGTGTAGAAAACTTCATCAGCATCCACCACAGCATCAATTGAGACAGGCCGTTATGCAACCTAAGTAGAAAAAAAGAGCAAAATCTTGATGCATTTTAACATAAAAATCATGTGCACTAGTTTCAATTGTTCCTCACTATAGATACCATGACATGTAGCAATGTAAAAAGCAATAGAAACAAGGAGGAAAAGGATGACTCAATTATGTAAGGAGGACATATATGTACCCTGAGAACCTGAATCAAGTTATGAAGAACTTTTGTAGCAACTTCCACCTTGCTTACTGTTGTTTCTCCTGAACAAGCCTCTGCATCAAACTCACTCAGTTCACAACCTTCTGGGTGGTGGTCAGAAAGTTTTTGTTTCCTTGACAATACCACTTCCAGTTCCTGCAATTGAAACATTATGTCGTTGACATAAATAAGAGACTCCTGAAGTTTTTGGGCATCAATACTAATCTAGTTAGTGCTCTCTTCAATGTCAGTATATCGATTAACCAAACAAGATTTATGATAGCCACCAGGTTCCTTCAATATGGCTCAGTTTACAGGTTTACGACAGTTCACACATGATTCACTTCATTTGCCAAAGGAGCAAATAAAAAAAGTATTCCTTCTGCAAATGAATTGAATCATGCTCTATGGAAATCGATTGTTCAATGTCAAGGCTCAGTAGGTCGCTCCAATCCATCTAGCATACAAAGAATAAAACGAATGGGCAAGATTGTAATGGAGTTCCAAGGGAATGAGGCCGATATTGGGGCTGGCATGGGCAGAGCCCATGGTGGAGGCTAAGGATATGTCACAGTGTCTACTGAAGGGAATAAGAATGAGAGTGCCACATGTCAGATTTGTGGAAGAAAGAATCATAGCATCGGCACATATTACAATATTCCTAAGCCCTTCGCCGCTATGACCATTCAATATGTGAATGAAATAGTTGGTATGCAAACAGTGGACCTTTTCATTCTGTAAACATTCGTGATAGTAACCTTAACAACACCTCAGACGCATCCCTTTTTGTCCTTAGTTCAGCTTCCAATAAGGCTCAGACTAGTTTCAATAAAGCCCCGTTAAGATGGGGTTTGGCATCTTCGTTTAGTTCACGCAGGAGCCAAACTTTTTCCGTTATGCAGACATCATTTATGTTTTGGTCAAAATGACATGCATTTTTGTTTTAGCTGCCCTCGTTATCAGTAAACTCATTTTACCTATCAATCTATTTGTCTAAGTTCTCACCGTATCGTTACCCATCAAATTCTCTGTTGTGATTTTCTTATGGTCTGCACGAAGAGAACCAACTTCATCAACGTCGGTGGGAATCCACCGACATATCCGCCAGCTCGAGTCATTAGTAGAACACCTGTGTGATGGTCACGTTTTAGTTGCTTCATTTTGTACTTTAATTTTCTTGACACGTTTAATTTTCCTTTCTCTTGTTTTGTTAATCAAGCAAACATAGTTCGTAGATTTACCGGAATTCAAAAGTTATCTGCTACAGTTTTCTTTCTTTTAGAAATTCATATTCATTGAGAAACGGCCTACCAAGATTCTTATTCTTGGAAAAAAAAGGAAAAAGTTTTAGTTGGAGGGCCTTGCAGCTCTTCAGATTCTTGTTCATGCTTGATTTCAGAATCAAAATTTCAGACGAATCAAATGCCCCCTCATTGAACAATATACTATATTTTGACGCGTAGTTGCATTTCTAGGATATAAGTTTTGAAGAAATATACATATCTCCTGATTCCCTTACAAAAGTTTTAGTAGCGTCAATATTCTTTTTCCGGATGTTTGCGGGGTAGAAACTGATGTGATAAAGGCGAGTGTAGGAGTAGTATCTACTTGATCTAGACATCAAGATGGTTTATTACCAAGCACCCAGCTTTTGATCATCTGTTCCTTTTACGCTAAAAGTATGTGTTTACGCTAAAGTATGAATTACCAAGCACCTCATTATTATTGATCAAAAGATACCTCTCACCTGGCCCTGTGCCTGTGCGTGTCTATTTGTCTCTTCACAAAAGTTTTTTTTTTTTTTTTGAACTTTTACAAATGTAACTTCCGTTAGTCTGTCCTATTTTGCCTTGCAGGAAATACTTTTTATGCTGAGGACATTTTTGTCATTTCAACATCGATTTGTTGCAGGGAATACTTTTTATTCGGCATCGATTTAATGCTCCAGCGACCAACCTCTCATTCTTGGGAGTGAAGCACGCAACCGCAACCAGTACACGAAGATATTTTGGTAATTATTTAAAAAAGAATGTCCATTTTAATCTTTTCAATTATTCTAAGTTTCATTTTTGTCCTTACGATCTTTTTTTTGGATATTTTTGTCATTAACCATATTGACACACAGAAATTTCTTATAGTTATATGACTCAATCAGATATATGATCCATATAATAATCCATACTTGCCACTATCCTATGGAGACGAGAATAATCCAAAAGCAGTGTTTGTGAAAATGATGTTTCAAAATAAACCATACTTGTTCCATTTTTTCTCTCTTATCCCTTTTTTTTGCTTTCTTTCTCTCTATCTTGGTGGTTTGATGGCTTGTTGATTTAAGTTACGCTGGTAAGGATTTTGGGTGAGATATTTTTTTATATTTTTTAGGTTGAGACATGTCCATCTCAAGAAAACACCCAAATATACTTGATGTACAATTAATTTGTATTGAGCGTGCCAATTTTTATTTTCGCCTATGTTCCACTCCATTTCAACCATTCATTCATTTCTAGTCTTCTCATAGCCCACCAAAACTTTCAAAACATCATTGAAGGAATCATTAAATGAGGATTTTTCGATATCAATTTTCAATAAGTTTTCTTTTTATTACTCTATGGATGTATGTTATGATAGGAATAGTTAACCTCTTTCTTAACTATATAGAAAAACAATTTTAGCATACATACATGATGCATTTACGGATTACACCAATGTTCATTTAAGAAGATTAAATAGGACCCTATCAAGCTCTAATAAGGTATTAATCAAATTGCAAAATCTTGAAGCTTCCTTAAAATTCAAAGGAAACTTTTCACAAATCATGATATTTTCTATTGTTTTCAAAACACTTGACCTTTAAAATCCAATACTCCTTCAAACTTTTGTAATATTACAAAGATGTCTCTCCTTTTTTTGGGTCCTACGATGAATTATGGTTATTGTCCCTCTAATTGAAGATATTATTTTTAAAACAAAACTTGAAAATCTTATTTTTCTCAAGGATGACAAGTTCAGCTCATGCATTGCAAAATAAGAAACTTGCAAACACTTTCTAATCATAGTTTATCAAAGAAAAATATATTAAAAACTTTGATTTTCAAAACTATCTTCAACAATAAATTATCTTTTATAATTAAGTTATAATGACAATAATGAAAGAACTCAAATGTTTTTAAACAACTCTTTTTGAAATATTTATTTTCTAAACTATTTAAGTTTTTGCATTTTAAGATCGTATTTCTAATGTTGCTATCATTGGGGGTTCATTAAAATACTCCTAAGCTGCCTACTCTCATGGCATTATAATTTAAACCAAACGTTTTTTAAATCACTTCAAAAATCTTTATCAATCTTTTGAAAATTTTGTTTAACTTGGGAATATAAGATTTAACATAACATTTAAAAATATAGGAATGTGCAAAGTAAAGAGGTTAGTTCATTTACCCGTAATAAAGGTGCATCAAATGGTCTGGCCTTGTACTCATGAACGAGACGGTTTCTTTGTCATTTGCCAAACAAATTTTTTTTTTTTCCAAAGCACTACAAAATCAAAATTAATTGTTGGGATACGAAAGCTTATGTATTAATCTACTTTAAGAAGTTTAGATTTACAATTTTAAGAGAGAGAAGGATAAATAAGATACAAAGAAACTGACAATAGATCCCAATACGAGTAAACATTTAGGGACCTTTTGGTAGCAGAGAAAACCAATGAATGTCCAATGAATCTAACCCAAATATTGGGGCAGGTTCATGGAGAGAATGTCCACGGAGTGCTCCATGAACCTACCCCAATATTTAGCACAAATTCATTGTACACTCTTTGAGTATTCTTCTTACTCAAGGACCCCTTAGAATGGTGAAAACATTTGTAAAAAAAAAACAACTAGTCATAGGAGAAGATTTGGTTGCTATAGCCATCAGAGGCCATGAGGTGAAACCCTCCTACTAAGAAGCAACATGATGGGCCATTCACAGTGCATCCACCTCATTGTGTCCGAAGGAAGAGGGTTTCCATGCCCTTTCTTGCATAGTTAACATATAATATATCCTATACTTATAACTTAAAGTAGATGGAAAGTATTTTAATTTCATCCTTCTCACCATTAAATTACTTTGCACAAGTTATTTTCTTGCTACTATGTAGGGTTCCAAGGCTCCACAACTACATGCCAAGGCTTGCTAGGGATGTCAATTGGTTGGATTCAGATGAATATACTCTTAATCATATTGGCCTTTTCCAATATTCATATATTTGGATTCAAATGTGTATTCAAATATGAAAGCATAAAAGACATATCCAAATCAGAATTGAAATCTGATTTTTATATTCATATCTGAATTTGAATGCGTATTTTGAATCATATCTAGGCGATTTTCAAAATGTAACAACATTAGATATAAGATTTCCATTTAAAACTAAATTTGATCCAAATCTGACTTTGTATATCTGAATTAGAATCCAATCAGATGTCATTCCTTACATCCAAATCAGATCATATTTTGTAGTCTGATATTAAATTTTTTTCCATACCTAATTTCATCGGAACAATCCGATTGGATGTCTGATGCAATCAACAAAAATTATCGATCTTTGGGCTTTTGCAAGTGAAGCTGGGATAAGCACCTCCCACTTGCCAAAGCAAATTTATAATGACATTCCAGATGGCTAGTGTGTCCTGGTTTGTCAAAAGAGATCCATCTAATAAAACCAAGAAATAAGTACAAAGTAAGAAAAATAACATTGTGGTATATTGATTTGTTTTTCAAAAATGACAAAAATGTTTCAAAATTTTCTTAGTGCACCAAGTAGTCAATGGGCGACTCTTACTACCCAATCCATGTGTCAACCAGGCAATAAAACAATGGTAGCGAAGCTGGTTATGTGCATCACCTGGTGCACAAAACATTGTGCACGAAGGGAGCCAAATGATCAGAGTACCCTTGATAACTTAGAAAAGGGAGGCCTCCTACAAGACAAGAAAAAAAAAACATATTTGAAAAGTTAAAAATTTAAATTAATAAATCTCTAAATTACCCCTAATTATCCTTTCCTTTTTTTTTTATATGCATAGCATGCACCATGCAACTCACTTTCCAATGGGTAGGCTGCAGTACAAAGGAAAAACCAATAGAAGCTCTCAACGATTAAAAAAAAAAAGTTACTTCTAAGACAATAATCCATCATTCCTATGTCGATAAAACCTATTTGAAGGACCACTAAATGGTATCAGCTGCATTGGTGGTATAGGAACCAAGTTCTTCATAGCCTTCCCTATTGGCAAGCTCAAGCATGGGGTATGGAGAGTTTGTGTGGGCATTTTTAATAGCATCAATTGGCCACCCAATGTTGTTGCTAATTTCCAAACCTGGCTGACCTTGGGCATGGCTGTTCTGATTTCAGAAGGTGTGAAGATGTTTGAAGGTGAGTTGGCTGTTCTTGAGAACATCCTTAGATTTCATGAAGATTATTGCGCGCTTGTTTCTACTTTGAATGAGGACTTTGTTAGAAGAACTAGTTAGGACATAGAAGGTCGTAGGATATGACCTGAGTGGAGCAATGGGATACTGTGGCTGATGAACATATTAACTATTGATAAAAGCCAACCCGTTACAGAGACCTTGGCTCTTGTGTCATAGATCTCTTGAATGCTCTGAAGACGTTTTCGTAAATTTTGGGTGACCAGTTTGCTTGCTAATTTTGGGTGTGGATTCTTGGTAGCTCGTATGTATGTGAAGGGCTGAGTCAGCTCCTTAGCAGCTATCTCTATTTTGTGAAGACCTACTGATCTTTCTTGGATCTTTCCTCAAGTGTATATATATTTGATATTTGAATAAAGGGACCTATTTCCTATCATATATCTTCAGTTCAAACGACAGCTGCTAAATTTTATAAAATAATTTTACTATTGGTGGAAGCCCGGGAATCTCCTTACAATATTGTTCCATCAAGAAATTGCGAAACATTTCAAGAACATGAGTTCATCCACCATATATGCAGTAGTCAAAGGATGCAACTAGAGAAATAAAATCACTTCTTTAACTAAAACCCCAAGAAACAATCATGTATATAACAATTATATAATTGTAACAACAGATGTGTTCATATGTGTGTGTGTGTGTGTGTGTGGCAGTGACAATAGCATCTCACAAATTATGTGAACTAAAATAATTGATGCTTTACACATATATGTCACTACATGAGTGCAGTGCAGTGTTTTACAACGATAATTTTAGTGGTCATGTATTTCACAAAATATTCAAATAATGATAGAGTTCTTGCCACTTCTAACTGGTCAAGTCTTCAATAGCTCCACATGGGTGGTCGTTGCAATGGTAATAATGCCTTATGAATAATGCAAACTAAAATGATATTGTTAAACACACTACAGAAAAAATGGTCTATAGCAATCAGATCTTGTCTAGGTAAATGTTTTTCTTTTTTATGGATTTTGAAACTTGCCACACTGAACTATATATAGTTGGAATTTTCTTTCAGTTTTAGCAAGATGGGACCGCTAATTGTGTTGAACAAATTGGGATCTTTATATAATGTTTGAACATCTTTTCGGGTCATCATTACTAAAGTAAATAAAAGTGTATAAGCAGGTACAGTGAGTTGGTTTCTCTCTAATCCAGTAGAAAATATATCAGGCATAGATCTATACACATGCAAACTGCTTCACCAATATTGATAGCTTAGCAATGATGGCGTATTTTGATGTAGATTTATACACGTTTGGAATATGGTGTTTGAGTACAATCAGATAGAAAGGATTACAATTAGCAACATCAAAATGACAACTTGTTGTGTCTTCCAATCATTGTGGTCATGACCAATCAACATTTGCTGCTGTAAAATAATACATAATCTTCCCCAGCTTTGACAGTTAAACGTGTTAGCTACATAAAACTAAGAAATAACATATATAAATATATGTTTTTGTGTGATTTAGGAAATCTCTACCAAATTAATATACTTTTACTTGCATCATTTTCTATAGGAAAGTGTGAGAAAGTACTTAAACGCATCAACATCGCCAATATAAAATAAAGAGAAAAGGGTTATTGTACCAATAACTAAAGAAAAAGAACAAAAAAATTTGCTGAAATAAAAGAGGGGCATCGATTGAAACGAGGGCATGTCCATAAGTCAACCATGACATACTTGGAAAGCGATTTTCATTGCAGAAAATCAAAGACGTTTCTGAAATTACCTTCTTCTATTTTTATTATGGGATTAGCAACAGCACATGAGTCGAGTCGGTCTCGAGTTGGACTAGCTTGAACTTGACTCGATTAAAAAAAACTCGAGCTCAATTTTATGTAAAGGAGCTAAGCCAAGTTTAAATGAGTCAATTTCTTATAACTCGGGCCATAAAGCACTTCAAAAACTAATTGTCAATTTCATGAGTTGAGGGCAACCGAGAATTGCCCTTGAATCACGACTGGGGTGGAGGCACCACCAATATATAAATAAGAAAAAATTGTCTGATGGATCAATATGAAAATAGGAGTTTTTGTAGATCTAATGTGCAGTTGCCCACATCCCCCTCCACCCTTGTTCATGACCAAGTTTGTGAATTTTCTTGCAATTTGACAAGTGAACTCTGGTAAATGTAGTTTATCTTTCAAAAGTAGTATTATTAGATAATTCTTTTAAATAAATTTTAAAAATATCTTTCTTCACTCAAATGATTCTTCTTGTCGATTGCATTAACAGATTCTAATGAAACAAAGTGCAGAGTGCACCATACAAATACAACTTACATTAAAAAAACTAATTTTTGAATCTCGTGCTCACTGCTACAAACAATGGCAAACATGAAATTTGAGTTGAAGGATGTACTATAAGTTTACACAAGCCTCAAAGCAGGCTAAAACTTTAGAGCCCTAAAGGTATAATTTTGAAGGTTTAATATTGGCTTCATTATGCAGGGGTGGGCCCTGGACCCTCCACAATTTTTTTTAAAATTTACAAACTTATAATATTTTAGTTCCTCTCCCGTCCGTCCATAAACATAAATAAGAAGAGTGGCGTTTTAATAAGTAAACATTAGAAAAAAAAAAAAAAAAAAAAAAAGAGGTTGGTTTGGTTGGGTGAGCATTACAAAAAATCAAAGAGAGAAGTCGATTTTCTTGCGTAAACTCGGAATAATAAAAGAAATTGTAGAAAAATGTCTCCAACAACCACGTTGTACATGTGTCCAATGACTTCAATCATGCAAGACAGAAGCCCCCAAGGCATGAGACTCAAGAGGAGCGGTCGACTCTTCCGAACCTCTCACGTGGCCCTGTGGATGCCTATTGGTACACAAAGTTTCGTGTATCAGAATAGCGAAACCGGTGGCACACTCCGGTACGGCAATTAAATGTGCATCCAACCACCAAATTATAATATCCCCATGGCCACTTAGAACGCCACTGGTGGCACGCTCCGGTACGGGAATATTAAACGTGCACCTGACCATCAAATTGTACGGGAATATTAAATGTGCATCTAGACATCAAATTATAATAAGCTCGTCGATATGATTCGCTACAAATAGACCTGAAAGAAAGGAAGAAGCAAAGAGCAACAACCAATAGTCAATAGAATGGCTTCACTCATCAGTGATATCATTTTTGGGCTCTGTATTGTATTGCCCTGCGCATACCTCTTCCGTCTCGTTTCCCGTAGGACCAGCAAGCTCCCACCGGGGCCAGTGGGTTGGCCGCTCGTCGGTTCTCTGTTGCAACTCCACGGCTTGCCAAACGAGGCACTCGCAAGGCTCTCTAAGCAGTACGGCCCGCTAATGACCGTGTGGCTGGGGTGGAAAGCCGCCGTGGTCGTCTCCTCCTCCGAGATGGCCAAGGAGGTAATGCACCGGCAGAACCACGTGTTCTCCGGCAGAATCTCCATGGACGCAGCCACGGCCTTTGGGTACGACCAGCACTCTTTTGTGCTCAGTCAAGTCGGGCCAAGATGGCGAGCGCTGCGAAGGATGTCCAACAACGAGATGTTCACGCCAAGGCGACTGGATGCACTGAAGGGCCTTAGGGAGGAGAAGGTCGGAGCCCTAATCCAGCACATTCGCGAGGCGGCCGCCGATGGGCGCGCGGTTGATATCGGCGAGTGCGCCTTCTCCATCACTCAAAACTTGCTGGCCTGCACCCTCTTCGCTCGAGACATTGCAGATCTCAGCTCGGAGTTAACACCGGGAGGTTTCAAGAGCCTCGTGTACGAGATGTTGGAAATATTCTCGAAGCCGAACCTCTGCGACTTTTTTCCGGCTCTCAGGTGGATCGATCTTCAGGGCCTCCGGCGACGCAACGGGAATGCTCTAACTCGATTGTACGTGATCCTCGATCAATTGATCGATGAACACTCGAGGGCGTATGAAGCTGCGGCCGCAGAAGGAGAAGCCAAGAAGAAGGAGAATTTTCTGGACGTACTCCTGGAGCTCACTAGGGATCCAAACTCAGGATTCACGAGAGAAAACATCAGGCCCTTGTTATCCGTAAGCTCACTTTACCGATCAATCTATTTGTCTAAGTTCTCACGGACGTCATCGCATGTCGTTACCCATCAAATTCTTTGCTGTAATTTTCGTCTGATCTGCACGAAGAGAACCAACTTCATCAACGTCGGTGGGAATCTATTTGATGGTCACGTTTTAGTTGCTTCATTTTTGTACTTTAATTTTCTTTTTTTTGTTAATCTTTAAACTTAGTTCGTAGGTTTACCAGAATTTAAAAGTTATCTGCTACAGTTTTCTTTCTTTTTGAAATTCATATTCATTGAGAAACGGCCTACCAAGATTCTTATTCTTGGAAAAAAAAAAAGTTTTCGTTGGAGGGTCTTCCAGCTCTTCAAATTCCCTTAGGAGGCGTTCGTTCATTCTTGATTTTGATTTCAGAATCAAGATTCCAGACGAATCAACTGCCCCCTCATCGAACAATTTTACTATATTTTGACGCGTAATTGCATTTCTAGGATATAATTTTTGAAGAACTGTGCATACCTCCTAATTCCCTTATAAAATATTATTTTTCCAAATGTTTACGGGGTAGAAACTGATGAGGTAAAGTCGAGTGTAGGAGTAGTATCTACTTGATCTAGACATGTATGTTTTGATCTTCCTAACTGGCTACCTGCAGGAAATTCATGGCCAGTATGGTTAATGATGAAAATGCCTTCATTTAAATGAAAAAAGGAACTCTTTGTAAAGATAAAAGAGGAAGCCCAAAAAAGTGAAACGACTTAGAAAAAGAGGAAGCCCAAAAAAGTGAAACGACTTAGAAAGACATTTTTTTTTAATAACTTAAAAATGTCCCCCTTTTTTCTTTTAGCGTATGTATGTTGCATGCACCGAGGGCATACACAAGTCCATTACATGCTAGGGGTCCAATAGTTCTCCTAATTGAATAGGGTGATCTACCCAACAAATATGCACCACCAAAAAAAAAAAAAGAGTTGGGGTATTTTTAAAAACTTTTTATAAAGAAATGTTTTTTTTGGACTTTGTCTTTTTGTCGCAGTTTTTATCTTTACAAAGAAAGATGTCTTTTCGTAATCAGGGTTATTCTGACCATGATAATCAGGGTCACAGTGTTGCACTTAAAGCAAGTTGCCCTAAAAATAAGACGTTGGTTATATGCACGTGGCTACACAGTTGATGTTCTTGACAGGTACCAAATTGGGCCAGAAGACACATGTGATGTATTGGTGGCTATGCCTAGTGCACATAACCCACTCTTAATGGAGAGTGTTGCATACAAGGACACGCACTTAAGTATGCTTTGTTAGATAAATGTCTCTCATTTTGGTAACAAAAACAAGTTGTGTAAAAGTTGTGTAAAAGTTGTTGCGTAACAAAAACAAGTTGTGTAAAAGTTTTTACTTGGGGGAACTAGTGTCAAAAGTTACATATAGGCTTGTGTGGACAGTTACCTAGACCAGCCCCAAAATTTATCTTATATAGATGTCTTACAATTATTTGTTGTTTACTTATAATGTACCTTTTAGGGGTTGTTTGAGAACAGAAATACTATGTTACTGTTTTATGCATCTTTCCTAAAAAGAGTGGGAGTTCATGAAACACAATTTAAAATATAATGTTACTATTTTCAAATGGCCCCTTTAGGAATGACATTTTATAAAATAGTGCCCCTTAGCAAAATTTTCTAATTCTGCTAACGGGCTGAGAGATTTTGTCACTTGCATGGAGGGTAACACCGCCAAGACCATTCCCCTATCCCTAGGTTTGGGCATATGCTTTCGCAAGGGTGAACACCACCAAGATTTCAACTACTACCTGCCACACTCACCCAACTAGTTGTGTTATACCTGTGGGGCCTGTTGCATTTTAAGCTTTTCATTGTCAATCACAGTAAAACATCTATGTGACCTTGCTCTATTGTTATACAATATATGTAGGACATGTTCATAGCCGGCAGTGAGAGTAGCGCTACCACCATAGAATGGGCAATGGCAGAACTGCTTCGCCATCCAGACAAGATGGCTGCAGCCCAGTCCGAGCTAAAACAAGCTATAGGCGCATGCAGCATTGTGAAAGAGTCTGACATCATGCACCTCCCTTACTTAACGGCGGTCATGAAGGAGACACTAAGGTTGCACACTCCCGGACCAGTCCTACCACGAAGAGCAGATGCAACTACGACGTTAGGGGGCTTTACCATCCCAAAACACACACCAATGCTTATAAATGTGTGGGCTATCAGCAATGACGACACATTGTGGGATAAGCCGACAGCTTTTTTGCCAGAGAGGTTCATAGAATCGGATGTAAACTTCAATGGAAAGCATTTCCAGTTCACACCTTTTGGTGCTGGAAAGAGGATCTGTCCAGGCATTCCTCTGGCTTCCCGCACAGTTCTTCTGGTGTTGGCTTCTCTCATCAACTCATTTTCATGGGTGCCTTCCAACCAAGTAGCTCCGGAGGAACTTGATGTGAAGGCCAAGTTCAGTTAAAGGATATATAGATGGCATTAATGTGGTTTTTTGTATATATAATAAAAGCCCAGTTCTATAAGCTATAGTATAAATAAGATGTGGCTAGACATCCACATATGTATTTCCTAAACATATACATTTATAGTTTCTGACTTATTCTCCCAATTAATTTGCTATTTGCTTTTGTTTCTACTAACATTGTCGCACTTTGCTCGAACATTACGTGTAGTTTTTGTTGCACGCATGTTTCATTTGCATCACTTCTTACCAAACGTAATTTTTTTTTCTCTTTTTCATGTTTTGCCCTTGTACCTTTTTAAAAGGGCAGTCATGTCTCGTGTTTTTTTTTTAAAGATTTGATTAGAGGAGAAGATCAAGAATTATTATTAATTTTGTAAAAAATTAAAGTGCTGACGTCTAATGTCCATTTAACAAAAGGAAAGTTAGCAGTCACCATTTTTTCTTTGTGAGTGAAGAATCTTTTTTTAGCTTGAAAAAGCTACATAAATTATATGTTTATACGTAAAAGTTATCTTAAAAATTATCTTTCTCTTCTTAACTTAAAATGATCACTTCCATCAATAGTATTAATATTTTAAAACCTGAAAATTGAACTTTTATGGTGAAACATATGAGATACTTACCGAAATCACCCCAAATTTTTCAAAATCTACATTCAACATTTTTCAAATATTTTATGAAAGTTTAGTACAAATGTCAATGTTATTTTTGTCTTAAACAGTTGAATTTCTCATAATTTTGATCAAGTTCTCTTTCGATTTGTTTGTTGATTATATTTGTGACTCTTTTCGATCTAATTTGGACTTTAGACCCAAGCCCAAAACAAATTTAGCCTTATGTAATACTTTAGATCAACGTTCAAATCTGGATGTGATCCAAAAACTCATATAAAAACCCAAAACCAAAGTATAGATCCAAATTCCAGCTCCAGATCCAAAAAATCCTTGGATCTAAATTCATATCCAAATCCCAGCTCCAGATTCAAAGCAGATTTTTACATCCATATTTGGATTAAATCCTAGCAAATCTTCTTCTCATTCTTTGTTTCCATTAAAATCTTTTTTCCTCTCCTTTAAAATCATTCCCCTCTCATGTTTAACTTTTTTCTTTCTCATTTTAGCTTTTCATTCTCTCGTTTGAACCTTTTTCACTCTTCTTATTTCTGTCATTTTAGCGTTTCCTTTTGTCTTTTTGGTTTCTCTTCACTTTCTCTCTCCGTATCGTCCTCCCTCTTTTTAATTTTTCTCTCTCCCTTCCTTTAAATCTCTCTCTCTCTAACTCTTTCTCTTCCAAGTCACTCTCTATTTTTCTCTTTCTTTTAAATCTCTCTCTTTAAATCCTCTTTCTCTTTAAATATCACTCTCTCTTTCTATCTATCCTTATCGCTATCTTTCTCTTTTTATTTTTCCTTCAGTTTGATCTTCATATTTTCACTCATTATTTCAATCGATTTATTTCTCTCTCTCTCTCTCTCTCTCTCTTTGTGCCCTTTCCTCCATTATTTTTCTCTCTTATCCTTTTTTTTTTGCTTTCTTTCTCTCTATCTTGGTGGTTTGATGGCTTCTTGATTTACGTTAGGATGGCAAGGATTTTGGGTGAGATATTTTCTTATAATTTTTTTAGGTTGAGATGTGTCCAACTCAAAAAAAACACCCAAATATACTTGATGTGGACATATCCAAATATATTTGTCGATTATATTTGTGAAAATAAAATATAGAAGCATAAAGAGAGAATAATGAAGGGAATCATAATGTGGACATATATGTATATAATATGTATATACATATGTGTTTTCATGAGATTAGAAATCAAGAAATGAAAAATAACTGACTTCAAGTTTGATGTAGGCCGAAGAAGAACTTGAACTCATGTGAGAGTCTAAGCTAAGTCTCCTAAGAGTATAAGCTAAGTTTCCAAAGTCACATTAGAGAGGGTATTTGGTTTTGAAAATCTTTTGTAAAATAAAATTTATGTATAAACATAGAATGTTATTATTTGGTTTGTTACAATGGATATATTTCTTCCACTGTTGGGTACGGAAGAAAATCAAACAGTATAACGGGGCACTCGTTAAGGTTCCTAATTGGGTGATTAGAAAGGAAACTAAACGTAATGACATGAAGATGTACTTTAACATGTACAAATTTGTAAGTGTTTTCCCCGGGTTGGATAAGCCTCAACCTTAAAAATTAACATGGAATGAAGATTCTCAAACTATACTCTCATTCTCACCGTGCATTCACATATAAATGGAAAATCAAATAACTATGCATGGATAATATCAAAGCAATATTTAAGAAAAGAGAAAGAGCATGATTCAACCATAATGTTAAATATTATCTTATCTTCTCATGTTTTCGATGCACTCGAGCATAGCTTTTGACTTTAAAATAGAGGGTGAGAGCTATCTCATATGGCCATGGGGAGATGAGAAAGAGAGAAAATAGGAGAAGCAAAACAAGACTATATTCAAAAAATGAAATAACATGATTTAAGCATAAAATGAAATATCACTTCACCTTCTTATGCTCTCGGTGCACTTATGAATGACCTCTTGACTGTAAAATAGAGACTTTAGGGTTATCTTGTATGGCCATGGGGAGAGGAAGAAGGGAGAAAATGAAGAAACCAAAGCAATGCTATATTCAATAAAATGAAGAACATGATTTAAGCAAAAAATGAAATCACATCACCTTCTCATGCTCTTGGTGCACTTAAGAATAGTCTCTTCACTCTAAAAATAAAGATTTTAGAGCTATCTTCTATGGCCATGGGGAGATGAAGAATGGAAGAAACTAGAAAAAGAAATTAGAGAGATGATGACTACATACCTCTAATGAGAATGACTTTTGAAAAGATAAACACCTTAGCTTGGAATGATCCCTAGATCCCCTTTGAGTGAAGCTCCAAGATGATGCCTCCAAGAGAGTTGTAGTTTGATGAAGTGTACTCCAAGTTTGAAAAGAAGAGAAAAATGAAAAGAGAAAGAGGAAGAGAGCTAAGGAAAAAAAAATCTAAGTCTTCAAAGAAGAAAGCACTAGAGTTTCTTTAAGGTCTCGCTCATGCCCAAAAGGGAGGATTGTGGGGGTATTTATAGAGTTTTGGAGTCAAAACTCAAACTTTGAATTTTTTTTTAATTTTCACAACATTTTCATTCGAATTTCACATAATTTTGAATGATTTTCAATTTTTTTTTCAGAAAAATAGGTTTTCACTAAGTGGGATTGGCCCTTAGCTCCTGCAAATACCCCTTTGAGGTTTTTGTATTAAAAGCATAAAACTCCTTTTTTATTTATTTAAAAAAGCATATAAAATTGGTTTTTTTTTGTTACAAAAGGGTGGTCGACTTCGTTTGAAGCCTCAAAAGCATATTTTGGTGCGAGAACAAAGCGTACAACAAGAGAGAGGTCTTTGCACGCACGCGGAACGCTTATGGCACCAGACTTTGTTGTTTTGAAATTTTGAGTTTGAAATGCTCAATTCAGATCTAAATTTGAGTTTTGGATCTAATTTGTATTTGAAATTTGGAATTTGGATTTGAATATTGCTTCTTTGGGTTTCGTGCTTGGGTAAAATAAAATAGACTTTTTGAAAAAATTTGGGGTGATTACACATAGTTCACCTAAACTTTCAAAACATCACTGACTGACTCACTAAATGAAGACTTTCCTATATCAATTTTCTACAAGTTTTTGTTTTTATTAAGTATATAGAAAAACTAATTTACCATACTTACATGATGCATTTATGGCTTACACCAGTGTTCACTTAAGAAGTTTAAATAGAACCTGTCAAGCTCTAATTTGGTATTAATCAAATGGCAAAATCTTGAAGCTTCCTTAGAATTAAAAGGAAATATTTCACATATCAAGATATTTTCTATTGTTTACAAAACCCTTGATCTTTAAAATTAAATACTCCTTCAAACTTTTGTAATATATGAAGCTGGCTTTCCTTTTTTTTGGGTCCTACGATGAATCAAACTATGGTTATTGTCCCTCTTATTGAAGATATTATTTAAAAAAAAAATTGTTTTCTAAAGCATGACAAGTAGAAGTCATTCTTTGCAAAATAAGAAACTTGCAAATACTTTTTTTTAGTAGTTTATCAAAGAAAAATAGATTAAAAGCTTTGATTTTCAAAACTACCTTGATTCGTAAATTGTCTTTTACAATTAAGTTCTGATGACAATATTCTTCTCTCTAAGGGTGAGTGGTTCATTCCACTGCCCTTAAGAGAGGCCACTGTCCCCCCTCTGTGCCCGCCCCTCTGGGTTTTCATAGAGTATGCTTCGGTCCCTTTTATGGGTTAGAGGTAGAACGCACTGGGACGTGACAGTGACCACTCCAAGACTCGAACCTAAGTCCTTTAAGGAGCCAGACTATCTTGTCGCCCAGTACGCTACCACCCCTTGAGGTATCATCTTTCTAATGGTGCTATCATCGGGGGTTCATTAAAATACTTCTAACCATGGTTCTAGCTACTCTTATGGCATCATAATTTAAACCAAATGTTTTTTAAATCACCTCAAAAATATTTATCAATCTTTTGAAACTTATGTTTATCTTGAGAATGTAAGATTTAACATACACTTAAAAATATAGGACTGTGCAAAGTAAAGAGGCTAGTTCAGGTAGTGCATCGAATGACCTAGCCTTGTATTGATGAATGAGTCGCTTTCTCTGCCTTTTTCTAAACAATTCCTTTTTTAAAGCACTCCAATTTTTTTAAAATCAATCATGGGATACAAAAGCTTATGTATTAATCTACTCTTAGATTTACAATTTTAAGGGAGAGGAGGGTTAATAAGAGACAAAGAAACTGGCAACAGATCCCAACATGAGTAAACATTTAGGGACATTTTGGTAGCAGTGACAACCTAAGAGTGTGTAATGAATCTAACCCAAATATTGGGGCAGGTTCATGCTGAGCATGTCCATGGAGTGCTCCATAAACCTGTCCCAATATTTGGCACAAATTCATTGTACACTTTCTAGAATATTCTTCTTACCCAAGTGCCCCTTAGAATGATGAAAACATTTGTAGAAACAGGCAATTAGTTATAGGAGAAGATTTGGTTGCTATAGCCATAAGAGGTCATAATTACTAAGAAACAACTTGATGGGCCATTCACAGTGCCTCATTGTGTCTGCAAGGAGAGGGCTTCCATCACCTTTCTTGTACAGGTTAACATACAATATGTCCTCTAATTATAACTTAAAGTAGATGGAAAATATTTTACTGTCGTCTTTCTCTCCATTAAATTGCTTTGCACAAGTTATTTTCTTGCGACTATGTAGGGTTCAAAGGGTCCACAACTACATGCAACGGCTTACAAGGGATGTCAATTGGTTGGATTCAAATGGATATACTCTTAATCATATCCGCCATTTCGAATATTCATATATTTGGATTCAAATCTGTATTCAAATATGAAACCAGAAAAGACGTATCCAAATCAAAATTGAAAACCGATTTTTATATTCACATCTGAATTTGAATCATATCCAGTCGATTTTGAAAATGTAAAACATTAGATGTAAGACATTTATTTAAACTAAATTTGATTTGTATTTGTATCGAATCTGACTGGATAATTTTTGTATATCTGAACTAGAATCCAGGCAGATGCCATTTCTTAAATCCAAATCAGATCATATTTTGTAATCTGATATTAATTTTTTTTCATATCCAATTTTTTCAGAACAATTCGATTGGATTTCTGATGCAATCAAATTATACTATAGAGACCAAAGTAATCTAAAAGCTTAGTTATGATGGAGCATTTGGGAAAATGACGTTTTCCCTATTTTCTAACATCAACAAACATCTCATAAAACCAAATGTTGGGCTTTTGCAAGTGAAGCTGGTATAAGTACCTCCGACTTGCCCAAGCAAATTTATAATGACATACCAGATGGCTAGAGTGTCCCTTGTTTGTCAAAGGAGAACATCTCATAAAACCAAAAAAAAAAAAGTAAAAGTAAAAAGTAAGCAAAATAACATTGTGGTATATTGATATGTTCTTCAAAAATGACAAAAATTATTCAATTTTTTCTTAATGCACCAAGTAGTCAATGGACGACTCTTAAAACCCAATCCATGTGTCAACCAGGCAATGATACAATGGTAGCGAAGCTGGTTATATGCATAATCTGGTCAAAAGATTGTGTAGGGGTTATAAAGATCAGAGTACCCTTGATAAGTAAAAAAAGGGAGGCCCTACAAAGGAAAAAAAAAAACAGATTTGAAAAGTCAAAAATCTAAATCAATAAATCTCTAAAGTACCCCTAACTCTTTCTTTTTTCCTTGATGCACACCATGCATCAAGGAAAAACTAATAGAAGCTCTCAATGATGAAAAAACAAAGTTACTTCTAAGGCAATAATCCATCATTCCTATGTCGATAAAACCTATTTGAAGAACCTCATAAACTAAATTATATCAGCTGCATTGGTGCATCTGGTGGCATAGGAACCAAGTTCTTCACAGGGAGAAACCTTTCCCTATTGGCAGGCTCAAGCATGAGGTATGGAGAGTTTGTGTGGGCACTTGGCCACCCAAGGTTGTTGCTGATTTCCAAACCTGGCTGACTTCGGGCCTGTATTGTATTGTGAAGGCAAGAGGAGAAGGCTCTTCATTAACATTGTTAATGTAAAATTGACTAGGTCCTGTGAAGTGGCAGGCATTAGATACTTTGGTGACAGTACCCTTCAGCCAGAGTGAGGATGTTTGAAGGTGAGTTGGCTGTTCCTGAGAACATCCTTAGATTTCAAAAAAATTGTTGGGTGCTTGTTTCTACTTTGAATGGGGACTTCGTTAGAAGAACTGGGCAGACCATAGAAGGTCGGAGGATGGGGCTTGAGTGGAGCAACGGGATACTGTGGCGGGTGAACAGATCTCTTGAATGCTCTGAAGACGTTTTCGTAAATCTTGCTAAGGGGTGACCTGTTTGTTTGCTAATTTTGGGTGTGGATTCTTGGTGGCTCGCATGTATGTATGTGAAGGTCTACGTCAGCTCCTTAGCTAACATCATTATTTTGTGAAGATCTGTTGATCTTTCTCGGATCTTTCCTCAAGTGTATACATTATTTGATGTTTGAATAAATGGGACCTGTTTCCTAGCATATATTTTCGGTTCAAATGACGTCAGCTTCTAAATCTTTTGAAATAATTTTACTATTGGTGAAGGCTCAAGAATCTCCTTACAATATTGTTATATAAATGGCGAAACATTTCAGGAACATGAGCAGAAAACAGTTCATCCACCATATATGGGTAGTTCAAGGATGCAACTAGAGAAATACGAAAAATAGGTTGGTTTCTTACGTAAACATTTAAAAAAAAAGAATTGAAGGGAGAGGTCGATTTGAAAACAATGAAATTAAAGACGAATGTCTCTAACAACCACTTTGTACATGTGTCCAATGACTTAAATCATGCAAGAGACATTTTACAAACGTTTTACAAAAATTTCCGAACCTCTACAAAATTCCAAATCTTTAACTTGTTTAAACTGAGAATCTTTCAAAACCCACCTTTTTATGGAAGTTCATATATAAATGGTGAGGTTATTTTCGTATTATAGATACGGTAAGGTAAAGTTGAAAATTTCAAGAAAACCTAGATATGTTTTATAAAAAAACTTAATACTAAAATACAAAAATGCCAAATAAGATGTAATAATAAAAAATTAGTGTCCTTTTCAAAACGACAGTCTTTTTCGATGACTCATTTTTTTAAAGTATAATACATGTTTTCCTTTTAAGGTGGGTATGGTTTTCTATAACAACGGCTTTTTTTTTTGGGAGCTTGGTCAAGTCCATGGAACCTCTAGCAATTGCACTTTTTTGTGTTCAGACCAGTCTGCTTCGAACTTACTTTTGACCACATACCATGGTTGACTAAAGGACATGATGGATTTTGTTTCCCATTTGGATTTTCTTGTTACCAGCAAATTTTTGTGAATTAAAGGTTGACAGGCGGAGGAGAAAAGTAGTGAAGTAATATTTTACTACTAAAATGTTTCATCATTCGTTTGAGCTATCGATTCCAAGGAAATAGACCATTGTCACAAATGTCATTTTCGGGTTTTTAACGGTGAGATTTTTATTTTTTTTAAACAGCAAAGTTGTATTTTTCAAAAATATATCGAGAAAATTTTGAAAAATTTTAAAAATAAAAAAATTAGGTATACATGAAATAAACAAGAAACTAACAGAAAAACATAAATAAACAATATAATAGTGATGAAAGGAATGTTTTAATGATAATAAAAATGATTTGATCATTTTGATCATCATAATAAACTAAATTTAATTTTTCTTTGGAAAATAATTTATCTTAAGTTTATATTTGTATCCATGATAATATGAATGCTAAAAAATAGAAAAATGAAAAAGTCATGAAAATTCACAATAATAATGCAATAAATATTTTTCCTGATTTTTTCAAAATATCACGATTTTTCCCTTTTATCATTGTTATTTTTGGCGATAATATCACGATATTTTCGAAAATATGACGATATCTGTGACACTTTATTGCTATCCAAAGGAGACGAGAATAATTCAAAAGCTCAGTAATGATTGAGCGTTTGTGAAAATGATGCCTCAATTTTCTAAACGTCAATGAACGTTGTCAACGTTCAGGCTCTTGCAAGGGAGGCTGGTTATACGCACCTCCTGGCATGTCAAAGTAAAACCACCTCTCAAAACAAAAAAAGAAAAGAAAAGTACAAAGTAAGAAAAACAACATTATAAAAGTGCTTCAAATTTCTCTTGGCACACCAAGTAGTTTATGGTAAACTCTTTAAAGACCCACTCCATGTGTCAACCATGCGATGGTTACAACGGCAACTAAGCTGGTTATATGCACCACTTAATGCACAAGAAATTAAGCACCAGAAGGTAATGACCCCAATACCACTCGTCAATTTAAAAAAAAAAAAGTTAAAAGTTAAAAAAAACATTTCATTCTGAAAAATTTCTTATACGTGTACGTGTGTGCAACTCACTCTCCACAAGTAAAAGTTGAGTGCACCGTTATACACGCAGCTTAGGTACGCATTAAAGAATGAGGATGTCTATTATGTATTAAGTTTCGTGCACCGTGCATCTAGCCGCCAAATTATAATATCTTCATGGCCATGTCATGTTTATCATATCAATTTCTTTTATTTCAGTATTGGGGATTACATCATCTTGAGAGATTTTAAGAAAGGAATTCTGGCACATTTGAGTAACGATTTTGGCTGGAACGTTATCTTTGCCCTTTGCCAGCCTGCACGATGATGATTTTGGCAGTGTCAATCTATTCCTAATTTTCCGCTTCAATATCCTTTTGATTGGCAGCTTCAATCTCTTCCTGACTTTCAGCTTCAATCTCATCTGATTTTCCTCATGTCTGGTTTGAGCCTTATCGTTAACATTGCCCCTCAAACTGGTGGGGCATGCAATCCATATGCCAAGTTATTTGCGTAAATCTTCAAGTTGAAGTCGAGGCAGCAGTTTTGTAAAGATATCAGCAACTTGCTTAGTAGAGGGGATATATTTGGTGATGATGAAGCCAATAGCAACTTTCTTCCCGATGAAATGACAATCAATATCAACTTGCTTCATCCGTGAATGTAATGGTGGTTTGATGAAAATCTGAAGGGTAGAGATATTGTCACAATATAGTGTTGGAGGTTGAGAGAGATAGACTCTAATATCCCGCAGTATGTAGGTAAGCCATATGAGTTCGGCGGTGGTGGATGCTATAGATCTATATTTGGCTTCTATACTTGAGCGAAAGACAAAATTTTGTTTTTTTCCACTCCAGGAAATAGGATTAACCCCAAGAAAAGTGCAAAATCCTATTGTGGAACGTTTAGTGAGAGGACATCCTGCCCAATCCGCATCTGAGTAGACCAACAGTTCAATGGTGAATTTTTCATGAATCTAATCCCATAATCAAGAGTTCCATAAACATATCTCAATATTCTTTTAACCAGAGACATATGAGATGAAGTGGGATTTTGCATAAATTGGCTTACGTAATTCACACTATATGATATATCTGGCCTTGTCATTGTGAGATATTGTAAACCACCTCCCAAGTTTCTATGCATTGTAGCATCAATTTCCACTGCATCTTGAGTTGAGGACGGGCGAGAGTTCGTGACCATGGGTGTGGGCATCTTTGACTTTCAATAGGTGAGCCTTATCAAGCAACTTGTAGGCATATTTCCTTTGATTGAGGATCAAATATTGATTTTTGAAGTGAGCCTCTATGCCAAGGAAATAATGAAGAAAGCCTAAGCCCTTCATGGCGAATTCTGAGCTAACTTGTGAAATAAAATTTTGTATCTGCTTTGTGTTATTTCCGGTAAGGAATATCATCAGAATTCCCTGTGTATTTCGACACACAAAGAGAGACAGGTCAGCAACACTTGCAAAAAATCTCAATGAGAGAAGAAATGTACCAAATCGGTCATACCAAGCTCGAGGAACTTGTTTTAGTCCATAAAGAGCTCACTTGAGCTTGCATACATTATCTGGTTTGAGAGAATCCCAAAATCTAGGAGGTTGTTCTAAATAGACTGGTTCTTGTAGATGTTCATGCAAAAGACATTTTTGACATCAAGTTGACAAATAACCCATGCATAAGGAAGAGCAATAGATAAAACAATCCTGATAGTAGCAGGTTTTACCACTGGTGAAAAACTCTCAAGAAAATCTGTTTCAAGAATTTGAGAAAATTCTTTAGCAACAAGCCGAGCCTTAAGGCGCTTTACTGTTCCATGACTTTGTAGTTTTGTTTTAAAGACCCATTTGCTGCCTATAACATACATATCCTTGGAATATGAAACCAAATTCCATGTATTATTATCATGAAGGGCTTGTATTTCTTCTTGCATGGCTCTCTTCCAGTTAAGGTCTTTGAGAGCCTCTTTGATGGAGCGAGGCTCTTGAGGAATAAAACAAGCAATGAAATATTTGGGATTAGGTTTCACAATCTCATCCTTAGAACGAGTCACCATTGAATGAGATTTGGTTGCTCCATTGTTGGTGATGATCTCCAGTGTATTTTCAGCTCGATCATTGTTCGACATATTTCCTTTTCCTTGTTCTCCAGTAAGAATGCCATCTAGCCCATGTGAGATAGTATCATATCATTTCTTGTTGTTGCATTCATATGTCCAGGACTATCGTTGTTGGAGTTATCATTGTTAGACATATTTTCTCCGTCTTGAATGCTTGTGATTATGTCATTCTGTGTATCTAGGATAGTGCCCATGGTGGTTCCCTCATGAGTAGCATTTGGCTGAATAGAACCCATGAGTGTTGTCATCCCTTGCGAGTCTTCTTGGATCGTTGTTTTGGGCATGCTCACTAAAACTTGTTGCCTCTTGAGTCGAGTTCATGGAGAGAAATAATTTGCCTGGCCGTTTGTACGAAAAAATTTTTTCATCAAATACAACATGTCATGAGATGAAGATTCTTCGAGTTGGTGGGTATAGAAATCGATATCCCTTGTGTTGCTCCGAATAGCCACGAAAAATACGTGGTAAGCTTTTTTGGATCAAACTTGATCTTAGCGTATTCACTAAAAAAAGAAAACATGCATCCGAAGCTGCGAAAACTGAAATAATCAGGCTGTTTGTTAAATAATTTCTCATAAGGCGAGACCATGTCAAGTGTAGGCAAGGGAAACCTATTTATCAACCATGCTGCAATAGAAAATGCTTCTACCCAAAAGCACATGGGAAGAAAGCAATGAAATAAGATGGTGAGGCCAAGTTCAGTAACATATTGATGACGCCGCTCTGTAATCCCATTTTGTTCAGGCGCTTTTGGGCAAGCTTTATAATGAGTAATCCCATTAACCTTTAAATAGGATGCTAAATTTTCACCATTAAATTCCTCTCCTTCATGAGTTTGAAAGATTTTAATCTTCCCATCAAACTGATTTCTAATTTTAGCAGAGTTCACAAAAAATCTTAAACAAGTCTAATTTGTTTTCCAAGGGATAACCACATAAATCATGTGCATTCAATTACAAAAACAACATAATAACGAAACTTTTGATGAGAAGAAATCGGTGCTTGCCCCCACAAATCACAGTGAATTCTTTCGAAAGACACTTGAGAATGTTCTTCAACATCAAGAAAGTGAAGTCTACTCATTTTTCCTAATTGACAACTCTCGCAAACGTGCATAATAGCACTTTTAGAGGAAACATTAATCTTATTTTGTTTCTCTAGGAAACTTATTACTTGAGAATGTGTATGCCCAAGTCTCTTATGACATGTACTTCTATCTGCATACTTGAACCGGCTTGAAAAAAGAGCTTATGTCCTTTATGCTGGAGTCTATAGAGGTCGCCAACTTGAGTTCCCTTTGCCACCATTTTGTTGCTCACTTGGTCCTTTATGACAAAGCCGTTAACATCAAACATAATCGAGTATGGCATATCAGACGTTAATTGACTAACTGAAAGAATATTCTTTTTTATTTTTGAATTAACCAAGACATTATTTGAAGTGAGCATTTGATTACTATTGAGACTTTGGCCGTTCCAGTATGAGTAATAGAAAGTTTTTCACCGTTGGTAATCCTTCCATGGCTATTCTTGAGGACATGCTTAGATTTCATAAAGATTATTGGGTGCTCATTTCTACTTTGAATGAGGACTACGTTAGAAAAACTGGGCAGACCATAGAAGGTCGTAGGATCTGGGCTGAGTGGAGCAACGAGATACTGTGGCCGATGGACAGACCATTTGTCATAGATTTCTTGAATACTCTGAAGATGTTTTCATAAATCTTGATAAGGGGTGACCTGTTTGTTTTCTAATTTTGGGTGTGGATTCTTGGTGGCTCGTATGCATGTTAAGGGGGGAGGGGCACCTAGGCCATGGTCCATTCCAATTAATTATATATATATATAGTAAAAAAATTAGTTATGCAATATAATTTTTAGATTCAGGTTCAGTTTGGTCCTACCCAAATCCAATGTTGGACTGTTTGGCCCGCCCCTAAAAAACATCCTGGCTCCGACCGAGCTCAAGTGTATATATTATTTGATGTTTGATTAATGAGGATCTATTTCCTAGTATATACTTTCAATCAAATGACATCAGCTTTTAAATCTTTTAAAATAATTTTACTATTGGTGAAGGCCCACGAATCTCCTTACGGAAACATTAAAAAAACAAAATTAAAGAGAAAGGTCGATTTGAAAACAAAGAAATTAAAGATGGATGTCTCCAACAACCACGTTGTATATGTGTCCAATGACTTCAATCATGCAAGAAAGACATTTTACAAACGAATTACAAAAGTTTCCGAACCTCTCAAGTCTCACGTGGCCCTGTGGGTGTCTATGTCACCGCGGTACGCCTGGAAGGCCCACGTACCGGTACCGTTACGCCGGTACAGCAGTACTGGTACAGGGGTACATGTGGGTACAGCAGTACTGGTACAGTTTATGGTAAACGCTTATGACCCAATCCATGTGTACGAAGCGAGATATTTTAGTCATTTTAAAAAAGACCATGTCTTTTGTAGTTTCATTTTTTTTATTTTCATTTTTGTCTTGTCAAAATCATTATACTGATACAGTAAGTTTGTTGCGCCATTGTGATATAGATAACCATACTGATACAGTAAGTTTGGTGCACCATTATGATATATATAACCAGGGAAATCTGCATCTAACCATCAAATTATAATATCCCCACGGCCACTTAGCTCGTCTATATGATTCCCTCCACCAAGGGCTGGAAGAAGGGAGCAGCAGTCAATAGGGATGGCTTCACTCATCGGTGACATCATTTTTGCGCTGTGTATTGTATTGCCGTGCGCATACCTCTTCCATCTCGTTTCCCGTAAAACCAGCAACCTCCCACCGGGGCCGGTGAGTTGGCCGCTCGTCGGTTCTCTGTTGCAACTCCGCGGCTTGCCAAACGAGGCACTCGCAAGGCTCTCTAAGCAGTACGGCCCACTAATGACCGTGTGGCTGGGGTGCAAAGCCACCGTGGTCGTCTCCTCCGCCGAGATGGCCGAGGAGGTAATGCACCGGCAGAACCACGTGCTCTCCGGCCGACTCTCCCCAGACGTGGCCACGGCCTTGGGTTACGACCAGCACTCTTTTGTGCTCAGTCAGGTCGGGCCAAGATGGCGAGAGCTGAGAAGGATGTCCAACAGCGAACTGTTCACGCCAAGACGTCTGGATGGACTGAAGGGCCTCCGGGAGGAGAAGGTCCGAACCCTCCTCCAGCACGTTCGCGAGGCGTCCGCCGATGGACGCGCTGTTGATATCCACGAGTGCGTCTTTGCCACCAGCCTGAACTTGATTGCCTGCACCCTCTTCTCTCAAGACATCGTCGATCTCGGCTCGGAGTTAACGCCGGGAAGTTTCAAGAGCATCTTGCTCGAGATGTTTGAAATAGGCTTAAAGCCGAACCTCTCCGACTTTTTTCCGGCCCTCAGGTGGATCGATCCTCAGGGACTCCGGCGACACAATGGAGACGCTCTAACTCGAGTGTACGCGATCCTCGATCAATTGATAGGTAAACACTTGACGGCCTATGAAGCTGCGGCTGCAAAAGGAGAAGCCAAGAAGAACGAGGATTTCCTGGACGTTCTCCTCGATCTCACTAGGGATCCAAACTCAGGATTCACCAGAGAAAACATCAGGCCCTTGTTATTGGTAAGCTGACTTTGCCGATCAATCTAGTATAGACAAGTTCTCACGCACGTCATCACGTATCGTGCCCCATAGAAATTCTTTTTTGTGGTTTTCTTCTGATATTGATCACCAAATGCATCAACTTCATAAAAGTCGGCCAAATGCATCAACTTCATAAAAGTCGGCCAAATCCATGTTTGTCACGTCTTAATTGCTTCTTTTTGTACTTTGATGTTTAATTTTCTTTTTTTTTTGTGTGTGTTTGTTAATCTTTAAAATTAGTTTGTAGACTTACCGGAATTTACAGCAACTAAAAAATTCATCTGCTACAGTTTTCTTTCTTTTAGAAATTCATGTTCTTCATTGAAAAGGCGACACACCGGGACTCTTATTCTTGGGAGTAAAAAAAAAAAAAAAACAAAGATTGATCTGGAGAGCGTTCCGTCTCTTCAATGTCTGACTTTTACCAAGCGTTCGATTCCCAGGAATCATTGAAATTTTGAAATAGAAAAATTGTAATCGATTAATAACAAAAACCCAGCATTTTGATTCTCAACCGCTTTGAGAATCAAATTATTTGAATCAAAATACAGGTCGAAATTAGAATTGAATGTGATTAGAATGAAAATTCCAATTTTATTTTCCGATGGAATTTTTATTTTGAAATTTTATTTCTGAAATTTTTATTTCAGAATCAAATTAAATTCTAGACCAATCAAATGATATCCTAGTGAAGTAATATTTTGACACGTGAGATACAATTTTTGAAGAAACATACAAACCTCGAAAGTC